>QNTS01003398.1:39005-119500 GCA_003317085.1 Hucho hucho | reverse complement strand
TTTGATTCTGTATAGATGCTTTAGAGCAGAGAAGAAGAGGGAATAAGGAAGTGCCTCTTTGGAACTCTATAGGAGTGGATGCGCGCTCTCGGGAAGCGCGCACTGTGTTTTTTACCGTCTTTAGAGCTCAGTTTATATTCCGGTTGATTTATTATAGTAAATATACGTAAAAGTGTTCCTAAGGATACATTTAAAACTATGTTTGATTGTTCTTGGACAAGTTTATAGGTATAAGATGAACGAGTTCTAGTCACGTTTCAATGGAGTAGTGGACGCTGTAGTTTCTGATTATAACGCGCGAACCAAATGGAGATTTATGGATAAAATACATGACTTTTTCTAACAAAAGAACCATGGATTGTCTTCGTTGGACACTTAGGAAGACCTCAGCAGAAGTTCTTCAACAGGTAATTGATTTGTTTTCGCTGTGAAATGTGTTGTGTGTGCCAAGCTGGCTAATGAATTCATGGCTATGGGAAAAGTATGTGAGGTGCTACCCTCAAACAATCAAATGTTGTGCTTTCGCCGTAAAGCCTTTTTGAAATCTGACAACGCTGTGATATTGCCAAGAAACAGAGCTTTTGATGAGTGGAACACTTGTATATTGGTGGATGTTTAATAATTCAACTTTTGGATTTTGAATTTGGCGCCTCACATTTCACCGGGTAGTGTCGGGAGTGGGGCGCTAGCGCCCCAGCAATCCCCAAGAGTTAAGAGGAGTAAAACAAGGCAGTCCGTTGTCTCCATATATATTATGGCCATTGAAATGCTAGCTATTAAAATGAGTTCCAACAACATCAAGGGGTTAGAAATCCAGCGGATAAAAACAAAAGTGTCGATGTTTGCCGATGACTAGTTTTTTCTTAAATCTGCAATCTGGATCCCTACAGTCTCATTGAAGATCTTGATCACTTTTCTAGCCTCTCTGTACTAAAAAACTAATTACAAGTATTTTGGATATATTACGTTTTGGATCGTTCAAAAATTGTGTTTACACTACCTTGTAGTTTACCAATAAAATAGACGTACTTGCTATTCACATCTCAGAAAATATAAATGAACTTACCACAATCAATTTTAATAGAAAGTTAGCAAAAATAGATAAGATTCTGCAACCTAGTTGCCTAGTTAAATAAAGGTTAAATAAAATAAAAAAACCATGGAGAGGTAAATACTTGTCTATTTATGAAAAAATAACATTGATTAGCTCTTTGGTCTTATCACAGTTTACTTACTTACTAATGGCACTGCCTACTCCAGACGACTCGTTTTTTAAATCATATGAGCAAAAACATTCTCATTTTATTTGGAATGCTAAGCCAGACAAAATTAAACGTGCCTATTTACAGTTGAAGTCAAGTTTGCATACACCTTAGCCAAATACATTTAAACTCAGTTTTTCAAAATTCCTGACATTTAATCCTAGTAAAAATTCCCTGTCTTATGTCAGTTAGGATCACCGCTTTATTTGAAGAATATGAAATGTCAGAATAATAGTTTTTTTTATTTTACCTTTATTTAAGTTTACATACAGTGAGGGAAAAAAGTATTTGATCCCCTGCTGATTTTGTACGTTTGCCCACTGACAAAGAAATGATCAGTACATTTTTTTAAAGGTAGGCTTATTTGAACAGTGAGAGACAGAATAACAACAAAAAAATCCAGAAAAACGCATGTGAAAAATGTTATAAATGGAATTGCATTTTAATGAGGGAAATAAGTATTTGACCCCTCTTTGACCCCTCTGACATGACTTTGCCAACAAGGGTTTTGCCACCAAGTACAATCACAGAGGTCAGACGTTTCTTGCAGTTGGCCACCAGGTTAGCACACATCTCAGGAGGGATTTTGTCCCACTCCTCTTGCAGATCTTCTCCAAGTCATTAAGGTTTCAAGGCTGACGTTTGGCAATTCGAACCTTCAGCTCCCTCCACAGATTTTCTATGGGATTAAGGTCTGGAGACTGGCTAGGCCACTCCAGGACCTTAATGTGCTTCTTCTTGAGCCACTCCTTTGTTGCCTTGGCCGTGTGTTTTGGGTCATTGTCATACTGGAATACCCATGCACGACCCATTTTCAATGCCCTGGCTGAGGGAAGGAGGTTCTCACCCAAGATTTGACGGTACATGGCCCCGTCCATCGTCCCTTTGATGCAGTGAAGTTGTCCTGTCCCCTTAGCAGAAAAACACTCCCAAAGCATAATGTTTCCACCTCCATGTTTGACGGTGGGGATTGTGTTCTTGGTGTCATAGGCAGCATTCCTCCTCCAAACACGTTGAGTTGATGCCAAAGAGCTCCATTTTGGTCTCATCTGACCACAACACTTTCACCCAATTGTCCTCTGAATCATTCAGATGTTAATTGGCAAACATCAGACGGGCATGTATATGTGCTTTCTTGAGCAGGGGGACCTTGCGTGCGCTGCAGGATTTCAGTCCTTCACGGCATAGTGTGTTACCAATTGTTTTCTTGGTGACTATGATCCCAGCTGCCTTGAGATCATTGACAAGATCCTCCCGTGTAGTTCTGGGCTGATTCCTCACCGTTCTCATGATCATTGCAACTCCACGAGGTGAGATCTTGCATGGAGCCCCAGGCCGAGGGAAATTGACAGTTCTTTTGTGTTTCTTCCATTTGCGAATAATCGCACCAACTGTTGTCACCTTCTCACCAAGCTGCTTGGCGATGGTCTTGTAGCCCATTCCAGCCTTGTGTAGGTCTACAATATTGTCCCTGACATCCTTGGAGAGCTCTTTGGTCTTGGCCATGGTGGAGAGTTTGGAATCTGATTGATTGCTTCTGTGGACAGGTGACTTTTATACAGGTAACAAGCTGAGATTAGGAGCACTCCCTTTAAGAGTGTGCCCCTAATCTCAGCTCGTTACCTGTATAAAAGACACTTGGGAGCCAGAAATCTTTCTGATTGAGAGGGGGTCAAATACTTATTTCCCTCATTAAAATGCAAATCAATTTATAACATTTTTTTTCACATGCGTTTTTCTGGATTTTTTTTGTCACTGTTCAAATAAACCTACCATTTAAAATTATAAACTGATCATTTCTTTGTCAGTGGGCAAACGTACAAAATCAGCAGGGGATCAAATACTTTTTTCCCTCACTGTACACTCAATTAGTATTTGGTAGCATTGCCTTTAAATAGTTTAACTTGGGTTTAACTTGGGTCAAACGTTTCGGGTAGCCTTCCACAAGCTTCCAACAATAAGTTGGGTGAATTTTGGCCCATTCCTCCTGACAGAGCTGGTGTAACTGAGTCAGGTTTGTAGGCCTCCTTGCTCTCACACGCCTTTTCAGTTCTGCCCACAAATTTTCTATAGGATTGAGGTCAGGGCTTTGTGATGGCCACTCCAATACCTTGACTTTGTTGTCCTTAAGCCATTTTGCCTCAACTTTGGAAGTATACTTGGGGTCATTGTCCAGTTGGACGACCCATTTGCGACCAAGCTTTAACTTCCTTGAGATGTTACTTCAATATATCCACATACTTTTCCCTCCTCATGATGCCATCTATTTTGTGAAGTGCACCAGTCCCTCTTGCAGCACAGCACCCCCACAACATGATGCTGCCACCTCCGTGCTTCACGGTTGTGATGGTGTTCTTCGGCTTGCAAGCCTCCCCCTTTTTTCCTTCAAACATAACGATGCTCATTATGGCCAAACAGTTCTATTTTTGTTTCATCAGACCAGAGGACATTTCTCCAAAAAGTACGATCTTTGTCCCCATGTGCAGTTGCAAACCGTAGTCTGGATTTTTTATGGTGTTTTTGGAGCAGTGGCTACTTCCTTGCTGAGCGCCCTTTCAGGTTATGTCGATATAGGACTTGTTTTACTGTGGATATAGATACCTTTGTACCTGTTTCCTCCAGCATCTTCACAAGGTCCTTTGCTGTTGTTCTGGGATTGATTTGTACTTTTCGCAAAAAAAGTACGTTCATCTTTAGGAGACCGAATGCGTCTCCTTCCTGAGCGGTATGACTGCTGCGTGGTCCCATGGTGTTTATACTTACATACTATTGTTTGTACAGACGAACGTGGTACCTTCAGGCATTTGGAAATTGCTCCCAAGGATGAACCACTTATGGATGTCTACAATTTCTTTTTTTCTGAGGTCTTGGCTGATTTCTTTTGTTTTTCCCATGATGTCAAGCAAAGAGGCACTGAGTTTGAAGGTAGGCCTTGAAATACATCCACAGGTACACCTCCAATTGACTCAAATGATGTCAATTAGCCTATCAGAAGCGTCTAAAGTCATGACATCATTTTCTGGAATTTTCCAAGCTGTTTAAAGGCACAGTCAACGTAGTGTATGTAAACTTCTGACCCACTGGAATTGTGATACAGTGTAAACAATTATTGGAAAAATTACTTGTGTCATGCACAAAGTAGATGTCCTAACCGACTTGCCAAAACTATAGTTTTTTAACAAGACATTTGTGGAGTGGTTGAAAAACGAGTTTTAATGACTCCAACCTAAGTGTATGTAAACTTCCGACTTCAACTGTATATAATGCATATGAGTTTGGGGGGCTAAAGTTATTAAATATTAAAGCTTTAAACCTCTCACTAAAAGCTTCACTCATACATAAATTATACTAAAAATGATTCTCCAGTAGATTATTAACAAAGGCTCATCCTTTATTTAAAAAAAAAACGTTTTGCCTTTATACAGATTACAACTTCTAATTTCCGACTAATTGAAAATACAATTTTGTTTAAATTATCACCCTTTCCCTACAATTTCAGTTTAATCCTCCAGAAAAGATAGAACAAATGTTAAGGTTAAATTCAAATATACTGATTTAATAAAAAAACATTCTTTATGTATTCTTTTTTAAATTGTAAATCTGCTCAATCAAAATGTACAATCAACTGATTGCAGCATTACCACAAAAATGGAGGAGGCAAGTGGAAAAGGGAGAAGTTAGGGAACTTGTTTGCCTGCCATATATTAAAAGGTACAAATTAGCTGAAAGGAACTGGAATAATTAGAAAAATATGCCAGTTTCATTTGAGGACAAAAATGTTGACAGCTGCGCCATACGGGTTGCAAAATAAATGGGAAGAGATTTTCGATGAACCGATTCCATGGCACATTGTTTATGAACTGGTACAAAAAACAACACTTGATTAAACACTTAGTTTTTTAATTTAAATTATTATAATATTCTTGCCACCAACAGAATACTATATATATGGGGCATACAACAATCTCAGCTCTGTAGATTTTGCTGCGAAGAGACCAAATCAATAGGGGCTATACCAGAATAAATGATCTATGAATCTTGTTTCTGGTCACAGGTTCAGGAATGGTTAAAAAAAAAAAATCACAATATGCACTTTAACCTATTAGGGAGCAGTGGGGTGCTCCCGACACTACCCGGTGAAATGCATTTCAAAATCCAAAAGTTGAATTATTAAACATGCACCAATATACAAGTGTTTCATACTCATCAAAAGCTCTGTTTCTTGGCAATATCACAGCGTTGTCAGATTTCAAAAAGGCTTTACGGCGAAAGCACCACATTTGATTGTTTGAGGGTAGCACCTTCACTATTTTTTCCATTACCATGAATTCATAAGCCATCACGGTTCACACACAACACATTTCACAGCGAAAACAAATCAATTACCTGTTGAAGAACTTCTGCTGAGGTCTTCCTAAGTGTCAAACGAAGACAATCCATGGTTCTTTTGTTAGAAAAAGTAATGTATTATATCCTTAAATCTCCATTTGGTTCGCACGTTATAATCAGAAACTACAGCGTCCACACCTCCATTGAAACGTGACTAGAACTCGCTCAACTTATACCTATAAACTTGTCCAAGAACAATCAAACATCATTTTAAATGTATCCTTAGGAACACTTTTTTACGTATATTTACCATAATAATTCAACCGGAATATAAACTGAGCTATAAGAACGGAAAAAAACACAGAGCGCGCTTGGCGAGAGCGCGCGTCCTCTTCTATTGACATCTGAGGGGACACTTCCTGATTTCCTCTTCTCTGCTCTAAAGCATCCAAAACAATTCTGAACACTTTCTTGAGACTGTTGACATCCAGAGGAAGCGATCGGTACTGCATTCATATGCCCTTTTATGGGCATTTTTCATGAGGGAGGGGTTCCAAATGAGGCGCACTGTCAAAACTACTTTTTCCAGGACAGAAATATCCGTTTTGTTTTACTCACAGACAAATGGTTAACACTTTTAGAAAATTCAGTGTGTTTCCTATCCAATGGTACCAAATATGTGCATATCCTATTTTCTGGGCCTGAATGGGAGGCATTTTACTTTGGGCACGCCAGGCTCTCCAAAACGGTCACCTCGTGTGCTCATCCCTAAGAAGTTAAGAACAAATTCTTATTTTCAATGACGGCCTATAAATACAGATTTATACCTTGTCAGCTCGGGGACTTCAACTTGCAACCTTTCGGTTACTAGTCCAATGCTCTAACCACTAGGCTACCCTGCCGCCCCATATGATCATGTATGATGTTGTAATCCCAATGGTGATTGTGGAAGAGGTGAAACAAATTATTGTTGTCTATCAACAATGACAAGCCACCGGGATCTGACAACTTGGATGGATTACTGATGATAATAGCGGACGATATTGCCACTCCTATTTGCCATATCTTCAATTTAAGCCTACTAGTAAGGGAAAATTTGCCAACTAAATAAAGCTACCGAACAATTTCAAATTTCATCTGGATAATCCCACATTTACCCACTCAATTGTCACTGACCTCTCCCATCCCTGCCACCTCCCTTCTCCTCGTACCCCAGCAGGAGCCCCCGGTCCCAGAGCAGAACTCCTTCCAGGTGGGCATGAAACTGGAGGCGGTGGACCGCAAGAACCCCCACTTCATCTGCCCGGCCACAGTGGGGGCACTGCGTGGCGTGGAGGTGCTGGTCACCTTCGACGGCTGGCGGGGTGCCTTCGACTACTACTGCCGCTACGACTCCCGGGACATCTTCCCCGTGGGCTGGTGCTCTCTCACCGGGGACAACCTGCAGCCGCCCGGCACCAAAGGTCTGTGTGTATGTACGGTATGTGTGTTTGCTTGTTTGTCACCCTGTAGACTTGTCAGCTATTTGTACCTGTGGTATTGACTTGCAAATGTATTAAAAACTGATATCACATTTACATAAGCAGACCCTTTACTCTGTACTTTGTTGAAGCACCTTTGGCAGCAATTACAGCCTCAAGTCTTCTTGGGTATGACGCTACAAGATTGGCCCACCTGTATTTGGGGAGTTTCTCCCATTCTTCTCTGCAGATCCTCTCAAGCTCTTGTCAGGTTGGATGGGGAGCGTCACTGCACAGCTATTTTCAGGTCAAGAGATGTTTGATCGGGTTCCGGGCTCTGACTGGGTCACACGAGCATTCAGAGACTTGTATCAAAGCCACTTCTGCGTTGTCTTGGCTGTGTGCTTAGGGTTGTTGACCTGTTAGAAGGTGAACCTTCGCCCCAGTCTGAGGTCCTGAGAATCTTGTTTCTCGTGGTCTGAGAGTCCTTTAGGACCGAGTGACCCTTGGGTTGTTGTCACCTCCCTGACCAAGGCCCTTCTCCCCCCGATTGCTCAGTTCTGCCGGACGGCCAGCTCTAGGAAGAGTCTTGGTGGTTCCAAACTTCTTCCATTTAAGAATGATGGAGGCCACTGTGTTCTTGGGGACCTTCAATGCTTCAGACATTTTTTTGATACCCTTCTCCTGATCTGTGCCTTGACACAATCCAGTCTCGGAGCTCTACGGACAATTCCTTCGACCTCATGGCTTGGTTTTTGCTCTGACATGCATTGTCAGCTGTGGGACCTTATATAAACAGATGTGTGCCTTTTCCAAATCATATCCAATCAATTGAATTTACCACAGGTGGACTCCAATCAAGTTGTAGAAACATCTCAAGTATGATCAATGGAAACAAGATGCACCTGAGCTCAATTTTGAGTCTCATAGCGAAGGGTCTGAATACTTATGTAAATAAGGTGTCTGTTTTTGTTTTCGCTTTGTCATTATGGGGTATTGTGTGTAGATTTATGATACTTTTTATTTAATTCATTTTAGGATAAGGCTGTAACATAACAAAATGTGGAAAAAGTCAAGGGGTCGGAATACATTCCGAATGCACTGTAGTTTATCTAGTTTTAGTTGTTTAATAAGTTTACACTGAAAACGTTTTTCCATCTCAAATTAAATAACCAATATACAGTACCAGTCAAAAGTTTGGACACACCTACTCATTCAAGGGTTTTTCTTTATTTGTACTAATTTCTACATTGTAGAATAATAGTGAAGAGAAATATTTTTTATATTTTAAATTCTTCAAAATAGCCACCCTTTGCCTTGATGACAGCATTGCATACTCTTGGCATTTTCTCAACCAGCTTCACCTGGAATGCTTTTCCAACAGTCTTGAAGGAGTTGCCACATATGCTGAGCACTTGTTGGCTGCTTTTCCTTCACTCTGCGCTCCAACTCATCCCAAACAATCTCAATTGGGTTGAGGTTGGTTGATTGTGGATGCAGGTCATCTGATGCAGCACTCCATCACTCTCCTTCTTGGTCAAATAGCCCTTACACTGCCTGGAGGTGTGTTGGGTCATTAAGCGCAAACCAGATGGGATGGCGTATTGCTGTAGAATGCTGTGGTAGCCATGCTGGTTAAGTGTGCCTTGAATTAAAAATAAATCACAGACAGTGTCACCAGCAAAGCACCATCACACCACCTACTCCATGCTTCACGGTGGGAACTACACATGCGGAGATCATCCGTTCACCTACCCTGCGTCTCACAAAGACACGGCGGTTGGAACCAAAAACCATTCCTGTGGCGGTCCTCATTAGAGCCAGTTTCATCATAGTTCTTGATGGTTTTTGAGAATGCACTTGAAGAAGCTTTCTTAAAATTTTCCGTATTGACTGACCTTCATGTCTTAAAGTAATGATGGACTGTCGTTTTCTCTTTTGTTTATTTGAGCTGTTCTTGCCATAATATGGACTTGGTATTTTACCAAATAGAGCTATCTTCTGTATACCACCTCTACCTTGTCACAACACAACTGATTGGCTCAAACGCATTAACTAGCCTCTCAAAGCACTTCATGATGACGTAAGTGCTACTGGGCGTAAGCCATTTAGTTCAGTTACCTTCACTTTTTTGGGTACAGGAACAATAGTGGACATGTTGAAGCAAGTGTGGACAACAGACTGGGATAGGGAAAGACTGAATATGTCTGTAAACACACCAGCCAGCTGGTCTGCACATGTTCTGGGTGTATTGATACACCATCCAAAGCCTAATTAATAACTTCACCATGCTCAAAGGGATATTCAGTGTTTGCTTTGTAAAAAATTGGTGCCCTTTGCAAGGCATTGGAAAGGTCCCTAGTATTTTTGGTTGAATCTGTGCTTAGAATTCACTACTCAACTGAGGGACCTTAAAGATAATTGAGTGTGTGAGGTACATTCACTATATATACAAAAGTATGTGGACACCCCTTCAAATTAGCTGATTCGGCTATTTCCCCCACACCCGTTGTTGACAGATTTATAAAAAATCGAGCACACAGCCATACAATCTCCATACACAAACATTGGCAGTAGAATGGCCTTACTGAAGAGGTCAGTGACTTTCAACGTGGCACTGGCATAGGATGCCACCTTTCCAACAAGTCAGTTTGTCAAATTTCTACCATGCTAGAGCTGCACTGGTCAACTGTAAGTGCTGTTATTGTGAAGTGGAAAAGTCTAGGAGCAACAACGGCTCAGCCACAAAGTGGTAGGCCACACAAGCTCATAGAACAGGACTGCCGAGTGCTGAAGCGCGTAGCTCGTAAAAACCGACTGTCCTCGGTGGCAACACTCACTACAGAGTTCCAAAAGTGCCTCACTTCATGAAATGTGTTTCCATGGCAGAGCAGCTGCACACAATCCTAAGATCACCATGCGCAATGCCAAGCGGTGTAAAGCTCGCCATTGGACTCTGGAGCAGTGGAAACTGAAATGAATCACGCTTCACCATCTGGCAGTCGGAAGGACGAATCTGGGTTTGGCGGATGCCAGGAGAACGCGATCTGCCCCAATTTATAGTGCCAACTGTAAAGTTCGGTGGAGGAGGAATAATAGTCTGGGGCTGTTTTTCATGGTTAGGGCTAGGCCCCTTAGTTCCAGTGAAGGGAAATCTTAACGCTACAGCATACAGTGACATTCTAGACGATTCTGTGCTTCCAACTTTGTGGCAACAGTTTGCGGAATACCCTTTCCTGTTTCAGCATGACAATGCCCCCATGCACAAAGCGAGGTCCATACAGAAATGGTTTGTCGAGATTGTTGTGGAAGAGCCCTGACCTCAACCCCATCGAACACCATTTGTATGAATTCGAACGCCGACTGCGCGCCAGGCCTAATCGCCCAACATCAGTGCCCGACCTCACTAATGCTCTTGTGCTGAATGGAAGCAAGTCCCCGCAGCAATATTCCAACATCTAGTAGAAAGCCTTTGCCAGAAAAGTGGAGGCTGTTATAGCAGCAAAGGGGGGACCAACTCCATATTAATGCCCATGATTTTAGAATGAGATGTTCGACGGGCAGGTGTCCAAATACGTTTGATAATGTAGTGTAGATGGTGTAGTCATTCAAAAATCATGTTACCCCCTATTATTGCACACAAACTGAGTCCGTGCAAACTATTATGTGACTTGTTAAGCACATTTTTACTCCTGAACGTATTTAGGCTTGCCATAACAAAGGGGTTGAATACTTATTGACTCAAGACATTTCAGCTTTTCATTTTTTAGTTACCTGTGGTGCTGATGTTTAAGCTGAGGTAGGTATAGTTTCTTGTGTGCTCTAGGTCAACGTTGTCTAGATGGAATGTGTGGTCCTGGCAACACTCTTTCTCCCTCTCTCTCATCCTTCCCTATGAAGGCAGGGCAGTAAATAGTGTTCCGCACCTGAAAGCAAACTGGGTTACAATGGCCCTCCTTAACACAAAAGCTGTCTGGGTCTATGTGCACTTGTGTGTGGCCGGGTCTACCACTCCTGCTGTGTTGTTGTTAGGCAATAATGCCTCTATCACTTGATCAGTGGCTGTTTATGTCATGATTTTGATTAAGTTGCTGCTCTTTCCTGGTTTATGTGTTATTGTGTATTACCAAACAGTCATGGGCTCAGTTTGATGCTACTTCCTGAGTCTGACATTCATTGTTTCCTGCCAGGTTGCATTTGAATGAATGAAGGAAATAATGAATTACATAACTTGAATGAATATATTGATCTCTAGACTAGAGGATAAATTGCATTTGTTTGATTCCTTAACATCCTATTTGAACTTTTTTTTACACTCCCCCCTTTTCTCTCTCTGGGGACAGCAGTGCAACCCAAGACCCTTGGTTGCCTTTCAGACGGTAGCGAGGGAACAGGACAGCCGCCTGGCCAACGGGGACGCAAGCCAGGCCGCAGGAAAGCCAAGCTGACAGGGCCCTGGTGCCAGAAGGGGGCCGGAGTAGGACCACAGGGCCCCCCGCCTGGAAAGGGACTAGAGCCTATCAAGATCCCCAAGAAGAGAGGCCCCAAACCGGGGAGTAAGGTACAGACCAAGGACCCAGGTTGGGAAGTCATGGTTGGGGAGGGTGGGTGGGGTAGGGTTGGATGCTTCATCCTGTGTCGCCCACCCAAATACTCTTTATAATTAAAAATATATATTTTACCTTTATTTAACCAGGTAGGCTAGTTGAGTTCTCATTTACAACTGCGACCTGGCCAAGATAAAGCACAGCAGTTTGATACATATAACAACAAAGAGTTACACATGGAATACACAGACATACAGCCAATAATACAGTAGAAAAATGAAAATAAAAATATATACAGTGAGTGCAAATGAGGTAAGATAAGGGAGGTAGGGCAATACATAGGCCATGGTGGAGAGGTAATTACAATATAGCAATTAAACACTGGGATGGTAGATGTGCAGAAGATAAATGTGCGAGTTACTGGGGTGCAAAGGAGCAAGATAAATAAATACAGTATGGGGAAGTGAGGTAGTAGGATGGGCTGTTTACAGATGGGCTATGTGCAGGTGCAGAGATCTGTGAGCTGCACTGACAGCTGGTACTTAAAGCTAGTGAGGGAGATATGAGTCTCCAGCTTCAGTGATTTTTGTAGTTCGTTCCAGTCATTGGCAGCAGAGAACTGGAAGGAAAGGCGGCCAAACTAGGAATTGGCTTTGAGGGTGACCAGTGAGATATACCGGCTGGAGCGCGTGCTACGGGTGGGTACTGCTATGGTGACCAGTGAGCTGAGATAAGGCGGGGCTTTACCTAGCAAAGACTTGTAGATGACCTGGAGCCAGTGGGATTGGCGACGAGTATGAAGCGAGGGCCAGCCAACGAGAGCGTACAGGTCGCAGTGGTGGGTAGTATATGGGGATTTGGTGACAAAACGGATGGCACTGTGATAGACTGCATCCAAGTTGAGTAGTGTTGGAGGCTATTTTATAAATTACATCGCCGAAGTCGAGGATCGGTAGGATGGTCAGTTTTACGAGGGTATGCTTTGCAGCATGAGTGAACGATGCTTTGTTGCGAAATAGGAAGGCGATTCTAGATTTAATTTTGGATTGGAGATATTTAATGTGAGTCTGGAAGGAGAGTTTACAGTCTAGCCAGACACCTAGGTATTTGTAGTTGTCCACAAATTCTAAGTCCGAACCGTCTAGAGTAGTGATGCTGGACGTGCGGGCAGCGATCGGTTGAAAAGCATGCATTTAGTTTTACTTGCATTTAAGAGCAGTTGGAGGCCACAGAAGGAGAGTTGTACGGCATTGAAGCTCGTCTGGAGATTAGTTAACACAGTGTCCAATGGGCCAGAAGTATACAGAATGGTGTCGTCTGCGTAGAGGTGGATCAGAGAATCACCGGCAGCAAGAGCGACATCATTGATGTATACAGAGAAGAGAGTCGGCCCTAGAATTGAACCTTGTGGCACCCCCAAAGAGACTGCCAGCGGTCCGGACAACAGGCCCTCCGATTTGACACACTGAACTCTATCTGAGAAGTAGTTGGTGAACCAGGCGAGGCAATCATTTGAGAAGCCAAGGCGGTTGAGTCTGCCAATAAGAATGTGGTGATTGACAGAGTCGAAAGCCTTGGCCAGGTCAATGAATACGGCTGCACAGTAATGTCTTATCGATAGCGGTTATGATATCGTTTAGGACCTTGAGTGTGGCTGAGGTGCACCCATGACTAGCTCTGAAACCAGATTGCATAGCGGAGAAGGTACAGTGGGATTCGAAATGGTCGGTAATCTGTTAACTTGGCTTTCGAAGACCTTTGAAAGGCAGGGTAGGATAGATAGTCTGTAACAGTTTGGGTCTAGAGTGTCACCCCCTTTGAAGAGGGGGATGACCGGGCCAGCTTTCCAATCTTTGGGAATCTCAGACGATACGAAAGAGAGGTTGAACAGGCTAGTAATAGGGGTTGCAACAATTTTGGCAGATAATTTTAGAAAGAGAGGGTCCAGATTGTCTATCCCAATAATATCGACCTTATTGGTCAACAGTTGAACTAATGTCAAGAATTCACTTCTATTCTAATTCCACTGCTACTGAGAAAAGCCATGTTTGCCCTCCAATTGACAACTAGAGTGATATACCTAACCGGAACAGTGTCCTCTCACTCCTCTGTGTTTAGTTGGGCTGGGCGAAAAGAGAAGGCTGGCTGGAGGGTGCCATGGCAGGCCCAGGGCGACCTGTGTCCCGGCCCAGAGGGAGGCTGCCAGCCAACTGGGCCCAGAGGATGGTCCTGCAGGAGGGACAAGTGGAATCTATCAAGATCCCCAAAAAGAGAGGGCCCAAGCCTGGCAGCAAGGTAACCACACACACAATTATATATTTTTGGGGTTTTATGGATGAGCGCATACCACCCCACTAAACGTTGTGTATATGTGTGTGTGTCTGTGAACAGAGAAAACCGCGGGGGCTGCCCAACCCCGTGCCCGTTTCCCCCAACAGCAGAATGCCAGAGCCAGACACCAGCACGGTGCCCCAGGACAACGCCACCATCCCCAGCGCCGCCTTGCATGCTGCCACAGGTACAGTTTTGAGAATGACACAAATATTAATTTTCACAAAGTTTGCTGCTTCAGTGTCTTTAGATATTTTTGTCAGATGTTACTATGGAATACTGAAGTATAATTACAAGCATTTCATAAGTGTCAAAGGCTTTTATTGACAATTACATGAAGTTGATGCAAAGAGTCAATATTTGCAGTGTTGACCCTTCTTTTTCAAGACCTCTGCAATCCGCACTGGCATGCTGTCAATTAACTTCTGGGCCACATCCTGACTGATGGCAGCCCATTCTTGTATAATCAATGCTTGGAGTTGGTCAGAATTTATGGGTTTTTGTTTGTCCACCCGCCTCTTGAGGATTGACCACAATTTCTCAATGGGATTAAGGTCTGGGGAGATTCCTGGCCATGGACCCAAAATATCAATGTTTTGTTCCCCGAGCCACTTAGTTATCACTTTTGCCTTATGACGAGGTGCTCCATCATGCTGAAAAAGGCATTGTTCTTCACCAAACTGTTCCTGGATAGTTGGGAGAAGTTGCTCTCGGAGGATGTGTTGGTACCATTCTTTATTCATGGCTGTGTTCTTAGGCAAAATTGTGAGTGAGCCCACTCTCTTGGCTGAGAAGTAACCCCACACATGAATGGTCTCAGGATGCTTTACTGTTGGCATGACACAGGACTGATGGTAGCGCTCACCTTGCCCCAAACAATCGGAAAGGGGATTCATCAGAGAAAATGACTATACCCCAGTCCTCAGCAGTCCAATCCCTGTACCTTTTGCAGAATATTAGTCTGTCCCTGATGTTTTTCCTGGAGAGAAGTGGCTTCTTTGCTGCCCTTCTTGACACCAGGCCATCCTTCCATCCTTCACACCTGCCTGCTGCCATTCCTGAGCAAGCTCTGTACTGGTGGTGCCCAGATCCCGCAGCTGAATCAACTTTAGGAGACGGTCCTGGCGCTTGCTGGACTTTCTTGGGCGCCCTGAAGCCTTCTTCACAACAATTTAACCGCTCTCCTTTAAGTTCTTGATGATCGGATAAATGGTTGATTTAGGTGCAATCTTACCTGCAGCAATATCCTTGCCTGTGAAGCCCTTTTTGTGCAAAGCAATGATGACGGTACATGTTTCCTTGCAGGTAAACATGCTTGACAGAGGAAGAACAATGATTCCAAGCACCACCCTCCTTTTGAAGCTTCCAGTCTGTTATTCGAACTCAATCAGCATGAAAGAGTGATCTCCAACCTTGTCCTCGTCAACACTCACACCTGTGTTAACGAGAGAATCACTGACATGTTGTCAGCTGGTCCTTTTGTGGCAGGGTTGAAATGCAGTGGAAATGTTTTTGGGGGATTCAGTTCAATTGCATGGCAAAGAGGGACTTTGCAATTAATTGCAATTCATCTGATCACTCTTCATGACATTCTGGAGTATATGCAAATTGACATCATGCAAACTGAGGCAGCAGACTTTGAAAATTAATATTTGTGTAATTCTCAAAGCTTTTGGCTACGACTGTACACACACACACACAAAGTAGTACTTCATCACTGCAATGAATACTCATATGGATTTCTGTGGAGCGCAATGCAACTTTTATTATGAATACTTGTATGCCCTCGGACATCCTTGTGAGTCAATTATTGATGAAAATGTAATATTTGTTAAATATGTTTGGAGCATTAAGTCGAATCTGCCTTCTTCAGCCGAGTGGTATACATGCTAAATGTTTGATGCCTCTGTGTTTGTGTCCGTGACTGCCTGCATCTACCTACGTGTCCCACAGTGTGTGTATACCTGAACAAGTATGGGAAGGTGGGACCCCACTTGGATGGGTGGCGGGTGCAGCAGCTGCCTGACCACTTTGGTCCAGGCCGGGCTTCCTCTGTGCTACAGCAGTGTGTCCAGGCCTGTGTAGACTGTGCCCTCAACCAGAGCTCTGTCTTCTCCTGCCTCAAGCCAGGTCATGGAGGAGAGGTCATATCAGGTAAGGTCTGGGACTGGTTTGCTTTCTGTATGGGCTATTTTCTCTATACACTTTATTAGAAGTTTGGTTATAGAGATAATCGAAGAGTCTTTGCATTTCCTTAAAAAATAAGATTTTTCCTTCATTTATTTCAAGCCTCCCTGTGCACTACATCAGGACCAGTTGTTAAAACAGACTGGTAGATCCTTTTTTCCTGAAATTGATCAAACCAAAGCTCTATATCTCTTATTCACTTTGCATTGCTGCTAAATGTGAGGAACGGTATTGGCTGTCTGAGCCTAATCCTTGCCCTCTGTGTCCCATGCAGCCCATTTTGACCAGCAGCACCATACCCTCACCCTGCCCACGGTCAACAGTGTCACGTACGTCCTGCACTTCCTGGAGAAACTCTGTTACAACCTCTACTGTGACCCTCTGTTTGGGAGCCAGCCCATCCCCCGAGGGGGCCTGCATTACGACAGCCACGCCTACCCAGGTCAGCACACACACACACACACACACACACACACACACACTGTACTGGGGCATAACCTTGGCTTTTCTGTTGATACAGGACAGAAAAGGGTTGTCTGTTTCTTTTTGGCCTTTTCACCATTGTAACAGTGTCGATTTGAGTCAAGTATGTAGGCATTTACTTTTCACTCCTCACTGTTTTTCTTTTCTGATACGACTCCCTCCAGAAAGGAGAAGTTTTAGGGAGGGCCTCACGACGGGTCCAGGAAGAGGCTCCAAGCGGTTCCTTCAAGACTCCTACTACAACCCCCTCCCCCACAAGCTGGCCAAAAACCTCTGCCTCTCCTCGGAAGGTACAGCTCCTTAGGAAATCCTTAACGCTTCATTTAAAATAACTTGATTGATAAAAATAGAAACATGCACCTCTAATGGGACAAACAAAAAACTCTTATTTTAGGGTGTAACTAGGACTGTGGAGGTCAGCCAGTTTTTGTAATGCAAAAGTATGCCGGTCTCACGGTAATTGACCGTTAATTAACAGAAACACATTTAGCATCTCCAGGCCTCCACGAATACAAGCTGCATACAAGCCACATACAAGCTGCTGATGAGCGTGCCTTTGGAACATCTAAATTTTTTTAAATGTAGATGTTCCAAAGGCTTGCGCATCAGCAGCTTGTATCTTGTCAGCTAAGTGAACAAGCTTACAGCCTATGGCATGGAGCATAGCCAGATAACATACAGTATGCCAACTCATATTCTGTTCTTCTGAAATACATTTACTTCAAATCATAATGTTTCTTTAGACCTGACTATAATGGATTTATTGTGATGGTGTATATTCGATTTAATATACACCATCACAAAAAATCCATTATTTATTTTAGTCAGGTCTAAAGAAACATGATATGAAGAAAATGTATTTCAGAAGAACAGAATGTGAGTTGGCATACTGTATGTTATCTGGGTATGCTCCATGCCATGGAGGCTTGTTCATTTGGCTGACAAGATATGCTTAAGTCCCGTGCCATTATTTTGTATTATATGATTTTATATAATTGAACTTAGCTGAATAAAATAGAAAGGATATTTTTCCCATTCCAGATCGATTCCTCGTATGAAGTGGTTATGTTGAGCGTAAAAGTGAACATTTGAAACAGGTTCTATACGCTAGGTTTAGAGTTATTTGGCAACTGTAGTTGTGAATGATACAAATCAAAACATATGGGCTGCATGATGCGACTATAGGCTGTTAATGATTTGAGAAAGTCGTACAAAAAAGCTTGCACTGTTCCTTGCCTCAGGCTGCACAGCTGTTCTCTCATAAAGTGATCATATTTTCACACATCAGACTATTTTCAATTGTCTTTACTAATATGTACAATTTGTTTAGATTTAGAATGGCTCATTATCAAATGGGCAGGGGAAAAAATACATGTCATCTGCATGGAGGCCGTGCACTTTTCAGCCAATACGTTTTTCAATGATGCCTAGTAGGCTACTTCAGTTTTATAGCAGAGGCAAGTGAAATCTGTTTGGGGACCTTGATGGTAACATGTTTTTGCAACAAAACATATTTCACTAAACTGTTGACAGCCCCTCTGCACGCTCGAAAAAGGAATAAAGGAGAGAGGGGAGGAGATGGAAACGCATGGTGGTGAGGTAGTCTGTATAGCAAAAGGTAATGTCAGCCAATTAATTATGAAAATATAAAAATTCCCTATTAACTGGATAATCAAAATCACTATAATTGTAGGCTTATCTGTAAGCCACCCTGCACAACCAACAGCATCGCCTAGGGCTATATGTTCTCTCCCAGACTCGTGGATAGACATTTTGGAGCGTAGCATAAGGTAACCAGTCCATCCAGTATGCATAGTAATACAGTCCACACTCAAAGGCGATTACTCAAATTTGTATAGGCTAGACCAATTATGTACCAAAGACATCTTAAATAAGTTTTGTTTTATGTTTTTTTGCCATGTGTAATATGTGGTAGGCTATGTATTGTGTAACGGCACAATCATAATTATAATTCAGGTATTTTTCGGGCTTGGGCTCATAAACTAATGCATATTAATGCATTGGTGTTTTGAATGAATCATCACCTTAGAAGCGCTGTCCATTTTGTTGTTAGGCTTTGAAACAACATCCACAACGACAATGTTTTACACTCAGTTTCAACCTGCTGTTGAACTTCTTTCTTCAAATTGATCATCACAGTGAGGTGAGTTTTAAAAGCACAATACTGTTTTGATAATAAGTGTTTGATGTGATTTTCGATATCATTTGCATTGATGTCAGAGTGGTTAGAGGGACAATAGAGCCCTGAGTACCAGGCCATTAGGACATAAGAGATTACCATGACTCAACAGTCGCATGGAATTTTACTGCCGGTGTAGCGGTAATACGGTCACCACAACAGCCCTAGGTGTAGCCAGTAATGTCCCACTAAGCACACTTTTTGACTACAGTTAAACTACAGGCTACAGGTGTGTCACTTGGGCCTTGTCATTGACTCTCCTCTCCATGTTGTTCCAGGTGAGCCCTTCCTCATGGAGAACGGTGTAAGGGGGTCGGAGCACTTAAAGAAGAGCCCCCTGTCCCCGGGCTCGACAGGGCAGCCTCTGGGCCTGCGGTTCCCCACCAAGTTGCTACATCTCAACTCTTCAGGTAGGGGATCATCTTTAATGCAGTGCATGTCATTAAAGGCAAAAATGATATTGTCCAGTGGATGTTTTCATTTTTAGCCAAGCTAATTTATAGATTGTGTATGGCGTTTCAGTAACACTTTAGATGGAGTTGCTCATCATTCCATAATAACAAACCCCATTGGTGACTTATGTTCCTCTGTATCTCTTCTCTGACCCGCCATCTGACACAGGCTCTGAGCGTTTCAGAGAGAGCCCTCGGCCCAGTGGCCAGGACCCCAACCTGTGGACGGTGGAGGACGTCATGCAGTTCATCAGAGACATAGACCCCCTACTGGCCCCCCATGCAGATCTTTTCAGAAAACACGTACGTATCTACAGAATTGAATAGAACAGTAGTATCCTATTGCATCTCTATGTACATGTCAGCCTGACAGAACGACGCATTCAGAAAGTATTCACATCCCTTGACTTTTTCCACATTTTGTGACGTTACAGCCTTATTCTAAAATGTATTAAATCATTTTTCCCCTCATCAATCTACACACAATACCCCATAATGACAAAGCCAAAACAGGTTTTTATAAACATTTTGCAAATGTATTTGTAAAAAATTACTGTTATTTACATAAGTATTCAGACCCTTTACTCAGTACTTTGTTGAAGCACCTTTAGCAGTGATTACAACCTCAAGTCTTCTTGGGTATGACGCAACAAGCTTGGCACCTGTATTTAGGGAGTTTCTCCCATTCTTCTCTGCAGATCCTCTCAAGCTCTGTCAGGTTGGATGGGGAGTGTCGCTGCACAGCTATTTTCAGGTCTCTCCAGAGATGTTTGATTGGGTTCAAGTCTGGGCTCTCGCTGGGCTACTCAAGGACATTCAGAGACTTGTCCCGAAGCCACTCCTGAGTCTTGGTGGTTCCAAACTTCTTTCATTTAAGAATGATGGAGGCCACTGTGTTCTTGGGGACCTTCATGCTGCAGAATTCTTATATATATATATATATATTATTTATTTATTTATTTTCACCTTTTATTTAACCAGGTAAGCTAGTTGAGAACAAGTTCTCATTTACAACTGCAACCTGGCCAAGATAAAGCAAACACAGAGTTACACATGGAATAAACAAGCGTACAGTCAATAATACAATAGGAAAAAAAGAAAGTCTATATACAGTGTGTGCAAATGGCGTGAGGAGGTAAGGCAATAAATAGGCCATAGTAGCGAAGTAATTACAATTTGGCAAATTAACACTGGAGTAATAGATGAGCAGATGATGATGTGCAAGTAGAAATACTGGTGTGCAAAAGAGCAGAAAAGTAAATAAAAACAATATGGGGATGAGGTAGGTAGATTGGGTGGGCTATTTACAGATGGGCTATGTACAGCTGCAGCGATCGGTTAGCTGCTCAGATAGATGATGTTTAAAGTTAGTGAGGGAGATACAAGTCTCCAGCTTCTGCGATTTTTGCAATTCGTTCCAGTCACTGGCAGCAGAGAACTGGAAGGAAAGGCGGCCAAAGGAAGGGTTGGCTTTGGGGATGACCAGTGAGATATACCTGCTGGAGCGCGTGCTACGGGTAGGTGTTGTTATCATGATCAGTGAGCTGAGATAAGGCGGAGCTTTACCTAGCATAGACTTATAGATGACCTGGAGCCAGTGGGTCTGGCGACGAATATGTAGCGAGGGCCAGCCGACTAGAGCATACAGGTCGCAGCGGTGGGTGGTATAAGGAGCTTTGGTAACAAAACAGATGGCACTGTGATAGACTGCATCCAGTTTGCTGAGTAGAGTATTGGAAGGTATTTTGTAGATGACATCGCCGAAGTCGAGAATCGGTAGGATATATGTTTGGCGGTGTGAGTGAAGGAGGCTTTTTTGCGAAATAGGAAACCGATTCTAGATTTAATTTTGGATTGGAGATGTTTAATATGAGTCTGGAAAGAGAGTTTACAGTCTAGCCAGACACCTAGGTATTTGTAGTTGTCCACATTCTAATTCGGAACCATCCTGAGTGGTGATGCTAGTCGGGCGGGCGGGTGTGGGCAGCGAACGGTTAAAAAGCATGCATTTGGTTTTACTAGCGTTTAAGAGCAGTTGGAGGCCACGGAAGGAGTGTTGGATGGCAGTGTTTGTGGATGTTTTTGGTACCCTTCCCCAGAACTCTGCCTCGACACAGTCCTGTCTCGGAGCTCTACGGACAATTCCTTCGACCTCATTGCTTGGTTTTTGCTCTGACATGCACTCTCAACAGTGGGACCTTATATAGACAGTTGTGTGCTTTCCAAATCATATCCAATCAATTGAATTTACTACAGGTAGACTCCAATCAAGTTGTATAAACATCTCAAGGATGATCAATGGAAACAGGATGCAACTGTTTTGAGTCTCATAGCAAAGAGTCTTAATACTTATGTAAATAAGGTATTTCTGTTTTTGCTTTTTAATACATTTGCAAACATTTATAAAAGATGTTTTCGCTTTGTCATTATGGGGTATTGTGTGTAGATTGATGAGGGAAAAAATAATTTAATCCTATTTAGAGTAAGGCTGTAACGTGGAAAAAGTCAAGGGGTGTGAATACTTTCCGAATGCACTGTATGTTATGCCATTGTTTTTAGTGGAAGGAGTTTTTTATTCTTATATGTTTTGTTGAGTTTATAACCTCCATAGCAAATTCAAATATTACCCCACTCTTATGTGTTGCAGGAGATTGATGGCAAAGCCCTCCTGTTACTACGCAGCGACATGATGATGAAATACATGGGCTTGAAGCTCGGGCCTGCCCTCAAACTCACATTCCACATCGACAGGTTCAAACATGGACGCCCTTATTGAGCTCATCAGCATCCCCCTGCTACTACTACTCACCCCCCTCCCCTCTACAGGATATAATGCACTGCATACTACTGGACTGACCATCACATGTAGCTTCCGCCACTAGGCTACGATACCTGGTGTCATATTTCTCCCTCTCCTTCTCTGCCGCATCTAAGAAGCCCTGTGGCAAACTTCTCTTATTTACATTTTATTTCTGTTGTGTGGCACAATCCAGCAATTTTAGGCGATTACAGTTTTGATGACATTGTTTTTGATCACTTTCTTTTTGTTTGATCAAGTACATTTCTTTTTTTGTACCCTCCCTGAAAATAAGGACTTGCATTAAGCCATTTTGGCTGTTTTGTATTAAATATGTATACTGAACAAAAATATAAATGCAACATGTAAAGTGTTGGTTTCATGGGCTGAAATAAAAGATCCCAGAAATGTTCCATTCGCACAAAAGCTTATTTCTCTCAAATGTTGTGCACAAATTTGTTTACATCCTTGTTAGTGAGCATTTTTTATTTGCCAAGATAATCCATCCAGGTGTAGCATATCAAGAAGCTGATTAAACAGCATGATCATTACACAGGCGCACCTTGTACTGGGGACAATAAAAGGCCACTCTAAAATGTGCTGTTTTGGAACAGATGTCTCGTTTTGAGGGAGCGTTCAATTGGCATGCTGACTGCAGGAATGTCCACCAGAGCTGTTGCCAGATAATTTAATGTTAATTTCTCTACCATACGCCGCCTCCAACGTCATTTAAGAGAATTTGGCAGTACGTCCAACCGGCCTCACAACCGCAGACCACGTGTAACCACGCCAGCCCAGGACCTCCACATCTGACTTCACCTGCGGGATTGTCCCGGACAGCTGATGAAACTGTGGGTTCACACAACCGAAGAATTTCTGCACAGGAACCGTCTCAGGGAAGCTCATCTTTGTGCTCATCATCCTCACCAGTGTTTTGACCTGACAGCAGTTCGGCAGCGTATCCGACTTCAGTAGGCAAAGGCTCACTTTCGATGGTCACTAGCACGCTGGACAAGTGTGCTCTTTACAGATGAATCCCGGGTTTCAACTGTACCGGGCAGATGGCAGATTTATTATTTTTATAAAAAAATTTACCTTTTATTTTACTAGGCAAGTCAGTTAAGAACACATTCTTACTTTCAATGACGGCCTAGGAACAGTGGGTTAACTGCCTGTTCAGGGGCAGAACGACATATGTACCTTGTCAGCTCGGGGATTTGAACTTGCAACCTTTCGGTTACTAGTCCAACACTAACCACTAGGCTACCCTGCCGCCCCGATAGTGTGTGTGGTGTCGTGTGGGCGAGCGGTTTGCTGATGTCAATGTGAACAGAGTGCCCCATGGTAGCATTGAGGTTAGGGTATGGGCAGGCATAAGCTACGCACAACGAACACAATTGCATTTTATCGTGACGAGATCCTGAGGCCCATTGTCGGGCCATTCATCCGCCGTCATCACCTAATGTTTCAGCATGATAATGCACAGCCCCATGTCGCAAAGGTCTGTACACAGTTCCTGGAAGATAATGTCCCAGTTCTTCCATGGCCTGCATACTCACCAGACATGTCACCCATTGAGCATGTTTGGGATGCTCTGGATTGACGTGTACGACACCATGTTCCAGTTCCCACCGATATCCAGCAACTTCGCACAGCCATTGAAGAGTGGGACAACATTCCACAGACCGTAATCAACAGCTTGATCAACTCTTTTCAAAGGAGATGTCTCGTGCTGCATGAGGCAAATGGTGGTCACACCAGATACTGACTGGTTTTCTGATCCACGCCCCTACCTTTTTTTTTTTTTTTTTTTTTTTTTAAAGCTATCTGTATTGCCAGTCGTGAAATCCATAGATTAGGGCTTTTCATTATATGAACTGTAACTTAGTAAAGTCTTTGAAATTGTTGCATGTTGCGTTTATATTTTTGTTCAGTGTAATTAATTCCAGAAAAAAAAACACTAGGTTTCTCCCAGCTGTTTGGGATTTGTTGTTTGGAGGCATGGTTTTCAAACAGTATGACACACTACATTATCAAAACACATTATACTGTGCTGAAGAAATACTGACATGATAAACAGTTTGCTTTTATCTTGTTATGGATGTTTACAATGACTGTCGTTATTTGTACTTTTTACATTTTTATACTATATTATTAGAGTTCATACATTGAGAGCTTTATCATACGCATTAATGTTCAATAAAGATATAACTGTTGGTATCTGTCAGTCATACTTTCTTAATTTGTGAACAGTATTGGCATAGTATTAAGTTATTTAGCCGACATCCACATAGTGTTTTTTTGGGCAGTGTCGGAGTTGGAACTGTTAGAGCTGTCAAATCCACAAGCGGCTCCTGGCAATATACCTAAAGTGGACATTGACATTAAGATAAATCCGCATTAAGCCTTTTTTACAAGTTCAAACACTGGAATGTGATATGTAATTTACACCTCGATTAGGCTGATAGAAGTCCTCATTTTGTTTAATATTTTTCATTTGGAGTGTAATTTCTATATAGCCTACACTTTCTGGTTCTGAACTTCTAGCACAAGTGGGCTGAATGAAAATGATCAAGAACAGCTGCTCACCGATCTCCAACACAGTTACACCTCGGTTATCGACATTAATGCTTGATCTGATTGAATCTAGGCCAAAGTCTCAAGATGACTGAATAGCATGAAGAGTTATGCAGTAATTGTTTTTGTACATTTTCAGTTTTGGTATAGTGTCTCAAGATTGAGTGAATATTGAAATCATACTCTTTATTGCTCCAGGAAATGTTTGATGGACGACAGTTGACCGACAGAGGGCAAGTGAGATCCATCCATCCAGATTTACTCAGTCCTGTCTCCTTGATTCCTCTCCTTGAGGCTCAGGCACATGTTTTGCCATGAGTCAGTTAGTCTGAATTGGAGACCCAATTTAACTCACAATCATGTTATTTGCAGAGGACATACTATTTGCGTAAGTTTTTTTCTATTGAGGTGTTCCAAGTGATGCTACAAGTTAATTAGCCCACATGTTGCGTAACACCTTGGTGCTTATTGAATTTAGTACCTCTTTTCTGACTGGTGAGCTAGATTCTCCAAAGCAAATTGTAACATAATTCTTACATCAAAGTTAGCCTATTATTTTCACGTTTCCCTGACAAAATAGCTAGGAAAGTGATAGTCATTTGAAGTGATAGTTATTCTGATGAATTAAAGTGTGAATGAGAGTTAGGCCTGTGTGCATGACGTATCGATTGCAGCAGAAGCATTAAAAGTGCGGATGTAACCACATCCTCACAGCAAAAACAGGAAAGTGCATGTGAGGGTTAACTGACCAAACCCATCAGTGGGAGGTTTGTGTATGTGCTTGCGTGCGTGCGTGTCAGTTAGACTTGTTCCTGTGTGTATTTGTGTGCAAGACAACTATGACAAGATCAGGGCCCATCCAAGGGTATAGTAGCCACGGTGTCATTCATGAAAAAATAGCTATTTATAGACCTCCCAGCTCCTTGCTCTTTATGTTGTGCTCACATCATGTGAGTTTCACAAACACTGAACAAACATGAGTCAGGCAGGTTTAAACTGCTGACAGGGAGGCGAGCAGAGACCGTGGCGTTAACAGAATGCCATCTGACTCACCCACAGTTTTAGCTAACTGATGGTGACATTCTCGTGGGGATGCCAGAGACTTTTAGGAAAGACCCAAATAGGAAATTCCCTGCCCATTGAGCAAAATTACATTGAAAATATGTATTATAGATGTATTTTTCTGACATTGAAATAAGGTTCATTTTCAGTGCTGATCAAAGCTGAAAATATGTATTTTCCAAATGTTGAAAATATGTATTTTCCAGACTTTGAAAACGGATGCAGAACACATCGGAGTAGGATTCTATTGCATTGACACACACTGCTCAGCGCGTACTCCACACAGACCTAAACAATCAGAGCTGCAGTATGCCTATATACAAATAGACCATTGTCATACAGTGCATTCGGAAAGTATTCAGACCCCTTGACTTTTTCCACATTTTGTTACATTACAGCCTTATTTTAGAATGGATTAAATTACATTTTTCCCTCATCAATCTACACACAATACCCCATGATGACAAAGCATAAACAGGTTTTTAGAATTTTAGCAAATGAATATACACTACCGGTCAAAGGTCTTAGAACACCTACTCATTCAAGGGTTTTTCTGAGTTTTTACTATTTTCTACATTGTAGAATAATAGTGAAGACATCAAAACTATGAAATAACCCATATGGAATCATGTTTTAACAAAAAAAGTGGTCTTCAAATAGCCACCATTTGCCTTGATGACAGCTTTGCACACTCTTGGCATTCTCTCAATCAGCTTCATGAGGTAGTCACCTGGAATGCATTTAAATTAACAGGTGTGCCTATTTAAAAGTAAATTTTTTGAATTTCTTTCCTTCTCAATGCATTTGAGCCAATCAGTTGTGTTTTGACATGGTAGGGGGGTATACAGAAGAGAGCCCTATTTGGTAAAAGACCAAGTCCATATTATGGCAAGAACAGCTCAAATAAGCAAAGAGAAACGACAGTCCATAATTACTTTAAGACATGAAGGTCAGTCAATACGGAAAATTCCAAGAACTTTTAAAGTTTCTTCAAGTGCAGTCGCAAAAACCATCAAGCGCTATGATGAAACTGACTCTGATGAGGACCGCCACAGGAAGACCCAGAGTTACCTCTGCTGCAGAGGTTCATTAGAGTTACTAGCCTGAGAAATTGCAGCCCAAATAAATGCTTCACAAGTAACAGATACATCTCAACATCAACTGTTCTCAGGAAATGTGTGAATCAGGCCTTCATGGTCAAATTTGCTGCAAAGAAACCACTACTAAAGGACACCAATAAGAAGAAGAGACTGGCTAGGGCCAAGAAACACGAGCAATGGACATTAGACCGGAGGAAATTTGTCCTTTGGTCTGGAGTCCAAATTGGATATTTATGGTACCAACCGCCGTGTCTTTGTGAGACGCGGTGTGGGTGAACGGATGATCTCCGCATATCTATTTCCCACTGTAAAGCGTGGAGGAGGAGGTGTTATGCTGTGTAGGTCCTTTGCTGGTGACACTGTCATACCCAAGAACGCTCAAGGCTGTAATCACTGCCAAAGGTGCTTCAACAAAGTACTGAGTAAAGGGTCTGAATACTTATGTAAATGTGATATTTCCGTATTTTTTTTTATACATTTGCAAAACCAGTTTTTGCTTTTTCATTATGGAGTATTGCGTGTAGATTGATGAGGGACATTTTTGAATAAGGTTGTAATGTAACAAACTGTGTAAAAAGTCAAGGGGTCTGAATACCTTCCGAATGCACTGTATCAATCTAGAACAGGATTATCTAATTTGGAGTTGATGGAGAGAGAAAGACTGCGCATGCACTGACTTAAAGCAACGATATTCGAGTGCTAGGCTGTTTTAGAACTCTGCAGCTGCAATAAAAATAATTATAATCTTCCAAATTAAGAAACAAGTTGACCCCCGAAAGCCAGTTGGAGATGTGTAAATTAGACACACGTTCTGTCTTTATATTACTGTAGCATAGGCTATGCTGCAGTAAATGTAGGCCTACCTGTCACAAGAAAAAAAGTTACCATGATGAGATGATCGGCTTGTGAACTGCGCTCCATACTGAGATGAGCTGTCTGTTCCCACCCTGAGCGTTGATTCATCATGCAGAGACAGTAGAGAAGCCAGATTTAGACAATTTAACAGTTCCATTTGATGCCATGCTGTTCATATAAAAAATGTATTATAATTTACCGGTTTCTCGCAGTTATTTATCCCGGGAAAGGGAGTGGTTTTGGGCAGTCAATCCCATTAAATCTTGGTAACCAGGTTCCCGCCATTCAACCCTACTGGGGACCCTGGTACTGAACACATCCCTCTGTAACTGGATCCTCAACTTCCTGACGAGACGGCCCAAGATGGTGAGGGTAGGCAACAACACCTCCGTCATGCTGACCCTCAACACAGACCCCTCAAGGGTGTGTGCTTAGTCCCCTCCTGTACTCCCTATTCACCCACGACTGCATGGCCACGCACAAATCCAACACCATCATCAAGTTTGCTGACGACACAACAGTGGTAGGCCTGATCATCTACAACTATAGGGAGGAGGTCAGAGACCTGGCAGTGTGGTGCCAGGACAACAACCTCTCCCTCAATGTGAGCAAGACAAAGGAGCTGATCGTGGACTATAGGAAAAGGAGGGCCGAACAGGCTCCCATTAACATAGACGGGCTGAAGTGGAGCGGGTCGAGAGTTTCAAGTTCCTTGGTGTCCACATCACCAACAAATGATCATGGTCCAAACACACCAAGACAGTTGTGAAGAGGGCACGACAACACCTTTCCCCCTTTAGGAAACTGAAAAGATTTGGCATGGGTCCCCAGATCCTCAAAAAGTTCTACAGCTGCACCATCGAGAGCATCCTGACCGTTTGCATCACCGCCTGGTATGGCAACTGCTCGGCATCTGACCGTAAGGCACTACAGAGCGTAGTGCGTATGGCTCAGTACGTCACTGGGCCCAAGCTTCCTGACATCCAGGACCTACAGTACCAGTCAAAAGTTTGGATACACCTACTCATTCAAGGGTTTTTCTTTATTTTTACTATTTTCTACTCTGTAGAATAATAGTGAAGACATCAAAACTATGAAATAACACATATGGAATCATGTAGTAATCAATTAAAATGTTAAACAAATCAAAATATATTTTATATCTGAGATTCTTCAAAGTAGCCACCTTGATGACAGCTTTGCACACTCTTGGCATTCTTTCAACCAGCTTCATGAGGTAGTCAACTGGAATGCATTTCAATTAACAGGTGTGCCTTCATAAAAGTTAATTTGAGGAATTTATTTCCTTCTTAATGCGTTTGAGCCAATCAGTTGTGTTGTGACAAGCTAGGGGTGGTATACAGAAGATAGCCCTATTTGGTAAAAGACCAAGTCCATATTATAGCAAGAACAGCTCAAATAAGCAAAGACAAACGACAGTCCATCATTACTTTAAGACATGAAGGTCAGTCAATACGGAGGATTTCCAGAACTTTGTGCAGTCGCAAAAACCATCAAGCGCTATGATGAAACTGGCTCTCATGAGGACCACCACAGGAAAGACCCAGAGTTACCTCTGCTGCAGAGGATAAGTTCGTTAGCGTTAACTGCACCTCAGACTGCAGCCCAAATAAAGGCTTCACAGAGTTCAAGTAACAGGCACATCTCAACATCAACTGTTCAGATGAGACTGCATGAATCAGGCCTTCGTGGTCAAATTGCTGCAAAGAAACCACTACTAAAGGACACCAATAATAAGAAGAGACTTGATTGGGCCAAGAAACACGAGCAATGGACATTGGCCCGGTGGAAATCTGTCCTTAGATCTGATGAGTCCAAATGTGTGATGGTGTTAGGGTGCTGGTGACACTGTCTGTGATTTATTTAGAATTCAAGGCACACTTAACCAGCATGGCTACCACAGCATTCTGCAGGGATACGCCATCCCATCTGGTTTGTGTTTAGTGGGACTATCATTTGTTTTTCAACAGGACATTGACCCAACACACCTCCAGGCTGTGTAAAGGCTATTTGACCAAGAAGGAGAGTGATGGAGTGCTGCATCAGATAACCTGGCTTTCACAATCACCCAACCTCAACCCAATTGAGATGGTTTGGGATGAGTTGGACTGCATAATGAAGGAAAAGCATCCAACAAGTGCTCAGCATATGTGGGGACTCTTTCAAGACTGTTTGAAAAGCATTCCAGGTGAAGCTGGTTGAGAGAATGCCAAGAGTATGCCATGCTGTCATCAAGGCAAAGGGTGGCTACTTTGAAGAATCTAAAATCTAAAATATATTTTAGATTTTTTTGTTTAACACTTTTTTGATTACCACAGTACATGATTCCATATGTGTTATTTCATAGTTGTGACGTCTTCACTATTATTCTACAATGTAGAAATAGTAAAAAAATAAGAAAAACCCTTGAATCAGAGGAAGGCCCAAAAAATTGTCAAAGACTCCAGTCACCCAAGTCATAGACTTTTCTCTCTGCTACCGTACGGCAAGCAGTACCGGAGTGCCAAATCTAGGACTAAAAGGCTCCTTACAGCTTCTACCCCCAAGCCATAAGACTACTGAACAATTAATCACATTGACTTTATTTTTTTACTTTAATTTATTTAGTAAATATTTTCTTAACTCTATTTCTTGAACTGCATTGTTGGTTAAGGGCTTGTAAGTATTTCACGGTGAGGTCTACACCTGTTGTATTTATCGCATGTGACAAATAAAATTTGATTTGATTTGATCCCTTAACATTTGTGGATTCGGCTATTTCATCCACACCCGTTGCTGACAGGTGTATAAAATCGAGCACACAGCCATGCAATCTCCATAGACAAACATTGTCAGTAGAATGGCCTTACTGAAGAGCTCAGTGACTTTCAACATGGCACCGTCATAGAATGCCACCTTTCCAACAAGTCAGTTCTTAGAATTTCTGCCCTGCTAGAGCTGCCCTGATCAACTGTATTTTTTGTTATTGTGAAGTGGAAACGTCTAGGAAGAACAAAGGCTCAGCTGCAAAGTGGTAGGCCACTCAAGCACACAGAACGGGACCGCTGAGTGCTGAAGCAGGTAAAAATAGTGTTTCCTCGGTTGCAACACTCACTACAGAGTTCCAAACTGCCTCTGGAAGCAACATTAGCACAATAACTGTTTGTCTGGAGCTTCATAAAATGGGTTTCCATGGCCGAGCAACCACACACAAGCCTTAGATCATCATGTGCAATGCCAGGTGTCGGCTGGAGGGGTGTAAAGATCGCCGCCATTGGACAGTGGAAAAGTGTTCTCTGTAGTGATGAATAACGCTTCACCATCTGTCCGATGGATGAGTCTGGGTTTGGCGGATGCTAGGAGAATGCTACCTCCCCAAATGCATAGTGCCAACTGTAAAGTTTGGTGGAGGAATAATGGTCTGGGGCTGTTTTTCATGGTTCGGGCTAGGCCCCTTAGTTCCAGTGAAGGGAAATCTTAACGCTACAGCATACAGTGACATTCTAGATGATTCTGTGCTTCCAACTTTGTGGCAACAGTTTGGGGATGGCCCTTTCCTGTTTCACTATGACAATGCCCCCGTACACAAAGCAAAGTCCATACAGAAATGGTTTGTCGAGATTGTTGTGGAAGAACTTGAATGGTGTGCTCAGAGCCCTGACCTCAACACCATCAAACACCTTTAGAATGAATTTGAACGCCGACTGCGAGTCAGGCGTAATTGCTCAACATCAGTGCTCGACCTCACTAATGCTCTTGTGGCTGAATGGAAGCCAAGTCCCCGCAGCAATGTTCCAACATCTAGTGCAAAGCCTTCCCAGAAGAGTGGAGGCTGTTATAGCAGCAAAGGGGGGACCAACTCCATATTAATGCCCATGATTTTGGAATGAGATGTTCGACGAGCATGTCCACATAATTTTGGTCATGTAGTGTATCATAATTCGTAATATGTCATACGAAATGGATGATGGACATCCAAAAAGTAATACATACCATACCTAATGTAACATATCCTACTAATTTTAGTGTTCCGGATTTTAGTTTACTATGTTACGTTTACCCCTGAGTCCAGGTTGAGGGCAGTGGTTATAGCCAGGTGGTGTAGCGAGACAGGTGTGAACACAGCCAGAGAGGTTGACCAAAGGGATAAAGAGTTCAGGCCACCTTTCCCTCTCTGGCGTACCCGATTCATTCCAGAATTCCCAGAATGCTTTCACTGTCAGCAGAATGGATGTGCTGTAGGGTGCTTCTAAAATTGCATCAGGTCTTGGAATGCATGCTGAACGGAGAGCAGCCCTCTCCTTGGGCTCCTGCGACCTTGTTAGTGAGACAATCGCAGATGAAAAGCCCCATCTCAGCACCCCCATGTCTCTGCAGAAGGTGCCGGCTAATGTCAGGAAATGTTGCAGCAATGGTTGCAGGAACGTGGCTGATCGGTCACATGTTAGCAAGGGTATTATCTCTCAAGGGGAAAGGTAACTCTCACACACACACACATACAAACACAATCACATGGCTTCCTCAGTCAGTGAAAACATTGCCGTAAAAGTATAGAAACATAGACATGAATATTTTGTGAAGCCGTGACGGGGTGGATTTCAAAGCATGAGCATTGCAAGTAATGGGCTGAACAAGGAAGTGAGTTTGAGAAATCGGAAAGTATGCATCTAAGAAATAGTTTTCACATATAAACTTTATATGCCTGAACTCAGAATCAATTGGGCTCTCCAAAAATAAAATGGTCACACAAACACCAACACAGTGCTGAAGAGGGCAGACCCTTTACTCAGTACTTTGTTGAAGTACATTTGGCAGCGATTAAAGCCTTGAATCTTCTTGGGTATGACGCTACAAGCTTGGCACACCTGTATTTGGGAGTTTCTCCCATTCTTCTCCACAGATCCTCTCAAGATCTGTCAGGTTGGATGGGGAGCGATGCTGCACAGGTTTTTTCAGGTCTCTCCAGAGATGCTCGATCGGGTTCAAGTCCGGGCTCTGGCATTCAGATATTTGTCCCGAAGCCACTCCTGCGTTGTCTTGCCTGTGTGCTTACGGACATTGTCCTATTGGAAGGTGAACTTTCGCCCCAGTCTGAGGTCCTTAGGGCTCTGGAGCAGGTTTTCATCAAAGATCTCTGTACTTTGCTCCGTTCATCTTTCCCTCGATCCATCTCTCCCTAGCACTGAAAAACATCCCCACAGCATGATTCTACCACCACCATGCTTCATCATAGGGATAGTGCCAGGTTTCCTCCAGACGTGATACTTGGCATTCAGGCCAAAGAGTTCAATCTTGATTTCATCAGACCAGAGAATCTTGCTTCGCATTGTCTGAGAGTCCTTTAGGTGCCTTTTGGCAAACTCCAAGCGTGCTCTCGTGCCTTTTACTGAGGAGTGGCTTCCATCTGGCCACTCTACCGTAAATCCCAGATTGGTGGAGTGCTGCAGAGATGGTTGTCCTTCTGTAAGGTTCTCCCATCTTCACAGAGGACCTTGGGAGCTCTGTCAGAGTGACCCTCGGGTTCTTGGTCACCTTCCTGACCAAGGCCCTTCTTCCCCGATTGCAGAGCTTGGCCGGGTGGCCAGCTCTAGGAAGAGTCCTGGTGGTTCCAAACTTCTTCCATTTAAGAATGATGGAGGCTACTGTGTTCTTGGGGGCCTTCAATGCTGCAGAAATGTTTTGGTACCCTTCCCCAGATCTGTGCCTCGACACAATCCTGTCTCGGAGCTCTACGAGCAATGCCTTCGACCTCATGGCTTGGTTTTTGTTCTGACATGTACTGTCAACTGTGGGACCTTAAATAGACAAGTGTGTGCCTTTTCCAAATCATGTCCAATCAATTGAATTTACCACAGGTGGACACCAATGAAGTTGTAGAAACATCTCAAGGATGATCAATGGAAACAGGATGCACCTGAGCTCAATTTCGAGTCTTATAGCAAAACTATTTCAGTTTTATTTTTAATAAATTTGCAAACATTTATAAACACCTGTTTTTGCTTTGTCATTATGGAGTATTGTGTGAAGATTGATGAGGATTTCTTTTTAAATACATTTTCGAATAAGCCACTAATGTAACAAAATGTGGAAAAAGGGAAGGTGTCTCAATACTTTCCGAATACACTGTATGCTGCTGTTACTGTTTATTATCTATCCTTTTGCCTATTCACTTTATCGCTACCTATATGTACATATCTACCTCAATTACCTCGTACCCCTGCACATCGACTCGGTACTGGTACCCCGTGTATGTAGCCAAGTTATCACTACTCATTGTGTATTATTGTGTGTTATTATTTGTCTATTTTTCTATTATATAACAAAAAACATCTCTCTGCATTGTTAGGAAGTGTCCGTAAATAAGCATTTCACTATAAGTCTACACCTGTTCGTAAAGAAGAATGTGACAAATACAATTTGATTTGATGTCCTCTGAATTATCTCACCCCAGTGAAGCTGCAGTTTGTTTATTTACCTTCTAGACGGAGAGGTTAATTCAGATTCAGGTCCTAAAACAACCCTAAAACAACCATTCTCTGCAAATAGTCAGAATACAGGCATGCCTGATAATGCAACCTCCCACATTCAACCAGGCTTTCAGGAACTTGCCCCTGCTATCAATATATAACTCAGCTGATCCTGTGTTTGTTCTGTCCTAATTCCCGTGAGGCTTCTACTTAGTCATCAAATAATCAACTAAACTACAAACTTTTGGGTCAACGTTTTTTTTTGAATAATATAGTGATAATATAGTCATATAGTAACAATGGGCACTAGTTCCATAACTAATTTATGTTTGGATAGTGTTATGTAAGAATGTAATGTAGAACATTGTAGTAAAATGGTCCAATCACTACTACATAGTTGAAAGCCCTGAATAGGATATTTTAGTTGGACAGAGAGAAGCTTACTCAATGTCATATTTACAAAGGGAATAGCCTACAGCATGAGATACAACTGCAAATAAGGGTGTATAGATGAGAGCCAATGCAATGATTAAAAAAATGACAAAAAACCTTTTGCACAGAATTGATAGCACTTTATGAGCCAGATTATTCAGAGCAAAATACTAGTGTTATCCAGTTAGCATGTTTGATCAGCCTGCAGGCCTGGACAGCTTGCTTTATCCGAGAGGGGTTGGGGGTGGGGACCACAGCCCATGCGTGACTTGGAATGGCCACTGTGCCCTCATTGGTGCAGGGCCCTGAGATTACACTGAGCTCATGGGAAGCCTCGACACCAGCTGTAGTACCTGGAAATAGAACGCTTGGGCCTGTTCAGGAGGTAGACATGTAAAGTGTAGATAGAATTGACTACCATGTGTAACGGAGAATGAGAATAATAGTAACATTACGCAATATATTTCTAGATGCAACAATCTGATGTTTCAGCCCCAGTGTGATCTCTCAGCCCGTGTGGGGGTGCTGAAGCTAGGAGCTGTTCGAGATACAAATAGATAGGCTTGTGTAGAACAGACCGGGTGTAACAGAGAATGAGAAGAATATTGACACTATGCAATATATTTCTAGATGCAACATGATATTTCAGCAGCCCCAGTGTAGGAGTGCTGAAGCTAGGAGCTGTTAGAGATACAAATGGATAGGCTTGTGTAGAATGGACCATGTGTAACAGAGAATGAGAGGAATATTAGCACTATACTTGTTTCCATATGCAACAATGCGATCCGTCTGCCCAAATGAGGGTGCTGAACACTGTTTAGGGGTGGTCTTTGTCAGGAATCCTAGGGCCTCTTAGGGGTAAATCCCACAGAGAAATCCCCATGCACCAAAAACTCCATCCACTTCATTTCAAGAAGTAGTTTTTAATGTAACTTTTTTTCACATTAGAGAATTTCCTTAGTGTTTATATGCAGCATTTTGTTTCTGTCTTTCTCTCCATGTGGGTTTTGAGCTTTGACATATCAAGAAAACAGAAAGCAGTCACAGGAAGAAGACAAGTTGCGTAGCTAGCAGTTGTTGTGGGTGAGCTGCCTTGTCTGAGAGAAAGAGAAAAACAGAAACAGGCTAACTGTAAACTTCTTCCAGTCACACCCTGCTTAGCCTATGTCTAGACTGGCCCCTCTGTAGGAGACTGAGACATAACAAGGGATTGAGTGAGAAACCGGGCGTATGGGACATAATCATATTTAACTCTGGCTGCACAATGATTAAGAAACCACTTTTTTTATTGATGCTAAAGAGGGACCTTGCAATGCAAGTGTGTTTTCAGATATCAGTATGTGGAGCCAGTGGTCTGCCAGTTAGTCAACCTGCCTCAGCACAGCCTGCACTGGCAGTTTCCAGGAAGACCCTGTAGACTGGGCAGGGACCCTGCGACGGTACTAAGGATGGTGCCAAGAGGGGCAGCGCAATTGTAGCTTATGCCCCAGCCTTTCTCATGACAACCCAATTAAAACCCACATGCCCTCGGCTGAATCTAGAGTTGTGTTTGGCAAACACAAATGTAAGTTACATTAAGATCGAGTTTCATTTAGAGCAAACCACCAGTTGATTCCATGTTTCAATTTGGCAGTAAGGGCTAACTTAATCTACACAATTGAACTACTGAAAATAGAGGTCTTTTTTAGAATGAGTTAGACAAAAGCGAGGACTTGTTACTCATCAAGTTGCAATTTTTTAAAATCTTAAACTGGCAATATGTAACTTTTTGGGCAACCTGACCAAATGCACATATAAATGTGAGTTATAGATCTATCATTCTATTAGAAAGCAAGTCTAAGAAGCGGTAGATCTGTTCTATGTGCACCATTTCTATGCTTCCCGTTCTTCCCGTTTTGTTTTTGCGACTTTTACTTTCGGTTTTGTACACCATCTTCAAACAGCTGAAACAATATTTTTGGTTATTCAAAATAATTTTCACAGCAGTTTAGATGGTACAATGATTCTACACTATACTATCTTATTTTGTCACAAACTGAAATTAGGCGAACTATGAGTTTTAGCTACCAGGAAATGGCGGAGCGCTTTCTGCATAATGCACCTTTAACTGTTAGATGCGGAGGTGATATTCCCATAACATGACATCAATCAAGCATTCCAAGCCCGAGGCAAAATACAAACCCACTAACCCCAACCCCATAGAATACTAAGAAACTCATTAGAATTTAATAGCCACCTGATATTAATTCTATAACATTGCAAAAGGCATGGGATATTTAGACAGATTTTTTAAGGAAGCTATGCTTGTATATGCCATTTATTATTGGCACTAACCTATATTCATTTTGCTTCCCCAACCACCCTTCAAGTGCATTCTCAGAGCTAACAACTGTCACTAAAGGTGTGCCATACTTCTCTTTGCCCCTGTGGGGTAGTAATTTACAGAGGACGAATTCAGTTAAACCCCCATCAAGGTAAGTGTAGATTAACCCTGGCCCGCTCTATCTCCCCCACCTCACACACCCTAGGTCTCGCCTGCTTTTTACCCAGCAACATATAGAAAAGTTAGCATAACTCATAGGAACCAGGAAATTCATTCCTCAATCTATTTTTATTAATGGTGTCAGGATGATCAGGAATGCAATGACCACAATGTGGGTCCTTCTTAATTCTTGACCTTTGATATGGAGATTAATATCCTGTAACTTGCAGGCTGGAAAGCCCTGAAGTGGCATATTCCCTTTAGCCCCCAGGTTACCATTAATGCTCTTACCATTAATGCAGGCCACACTTATATCCAGGCCATTTTTATTGATCCTCATAACCCCTTTACAAAACCCCCCGTCTTGACCGCAAAGGGAAGATAAAAAACACCAATAAAGTAAAGAAAATAATAAATTGGCATTATTAATGTAGTTCTACAGCTTACATAGTCTTTCCTGTAGTAACACAGATGTATACAGTACAAGCAGTAGGTTTGAGAACATCACAGCGAAAAGCAATCCTTGCCAAAAGTGAGCTATTCAATTATGGAGGACTTCCATTCCAATCCATGAAATTCTACTTGTACTGCGGTCTCCATTCTTGTAGAGAAATCCAAGCTCTTGGAAGATCAAAAATGAATTTGAGGGGCTTATTTTCAAACAGAAGGCCCAGACCAATTTACAAAAAAAATACAAATAAAGAGACCTTAAACTTAGAGCTTCCCATGATCTTACCCAAAACACCAAAAGCACTTGATCCGCTCTCTGGAAGATCGGTCGGTCTCTGGTTTGTTCTATATTAATTTCTCTGAGAGAGTAATAAATAAATATATCTTACTACTAAACTGCCATTGAGTCCAATGTAGGAGGCAAGTGTCTTAACGTTGGCCTATTTATTGCCTTACCTCCTTATTCCATTTGCACACATTGTATATAGATTATTCTATAGTGTTATTGACTGTACTTTTGTTTATCCCACGTGTAACTGTTGTTGTTTATTGTCGCACTGCTTTGCTTTATCTTGGCCAGGTCGCAGTTGTAAATGAGAACTTGTTCTCAACTGGCCTACATGGTTAAATAAAAGGTGAAATAAATAAATTTAATTGAGAAGCCACTCTGAACAAATTCAGCAGTTTTGTTTACATTCATCTCTGGAGAGAAGAGATGCTGGAGGACGATGTCCCATTACAGCTGCGACCCAACACAGAACCACACCTCTGGTCACTTCACAAATGACACCATAGCACTGTGGTTATCCAGACCAGTGTCTCTCGCTCACTCTTTTCTGCCTTCACTGCGACCTAGGACTGTTACAGTGAAAGGCACAACACAAAACTGAGCAGTAGTTGTTTCCAGTGGGCAACACTCTACAAGTCTTTCTAAACTCTCCACCCATCCAGGCCCCTTCACAGCATCGTTGACTCAGGTCCTCTCTCACTCAGCAGCTGACGGTGCTGGGCAGCTGTTTGCTCACAAAGTCTGAGATGAAGTCAAACTCGTTCTGGCCCAGGAAGAGTTCGGGCAGCTCCTGAACACGATCCAGGCCCAGCTCCATGACCAGGGACGTCAAAACCTCCTCGTCAATCATGTCCACGTCCATGCCGTTCAAGGCCAGAGCCGGCCCGGCCATCTGCTGCATGTTAGCCAGCTGGGCAGGGCAAATGCGGTACGGGGCTGCCCCGTTGCCCATGTGGTTGCCGTTCATGGGCCCCAGTGGATGTCCGTGATACTGGGTGTTGAGTTTTTGCAGATGCATGCTGGCCATGAGCTGCTGGGATGTGAGACCACCATTCATATACTGCTGTTGTTGCTGCGGGTGCTGCTGGACCTGCTGTTGTTGGCTCATGTGGTGGTGCTGGGTGTGGTGTTGCTGCTGGGCCTGCCCGTTGTTGTACATCATGTTACCAGACGTCATCTGGTGGTGGCCCATCTGAGCCCCGTTGAGCTGTCCGTTCACAGGCCCCACCATGCCTTGCCGCTGCCTCATGGCCACCTCTATGGTGGCCTGCTGCGGAGGTCCCCCACTGTAGTGCATCATCTGGCCATTGGGCAGGGCTCGGAGTCCGGGCTGAGGCACTACGTGCTGCTGGTGGCCTGCCTGCACACCTCCGTTCATGCCCATCCTGTAGCCGTGGAGGCCCCCGCCTGCAGAGCTGTGGTTCATGGGCATCATTAGATGATCCGCCATGGCTCCTGTCTTTCAGCACAGAGGAAACACAGTTAGAGCGATGCAGTTGATTTTCAACCCATCATGTAGGTAGGTAGAAGTTCAGTGAGCATGCAGTTGCCTACATTTGGCACGATTGAAGCCAATTAGTGAGTAGGTGACATGCCATGGATATATTTGACTTGGCTGCACTAGAGACACCCGTCTGTTTGGATGCATAAGAGCAGTTCATGTGAAAAAATGGGTGGATTTGGCAACAAGACAATTCATTTCGATATATTTCTCAAACCTCCAAAATATTGTGATTACGCAATATTATTTCTTGGAAGAATGTAGCCTCAATGTCCTAAACTGGCAGAGTGAAACCACAGGAGACGCTTCCTAGTCAAGAACCGCAGGGTTTGTTCTCCTTTTCGCTAACACTAGAAAGCCTTTCCATGTCTTCCTCAGTGTCGCTGCAAATGCTCCTCTTTGTGCTTTGCCAATTGAACGATTGAAACAGGTAGGCTAGCTATCAACCTTGTTACCTTTACAACTGGATATTCGATTGATTCAATTGATTATAACGGCGTCTCGGTCAGTGATGATGCATTAACTATAATTTGGTTTATATTCCCTCCACAGTGCACATCAAACACAAAATGAAACCAGCTCGGTTATTTTACGCACGTTGCAACAAAGAAGCGAGAAGAGATACATTGGCATTATGCATTCCCTAACAGCTGTAGCCTATATTATATGGTTGTTCAAATTTAGGATTGCTTACCAAATTCAATACATAACAGCCATAACGTCTGCGACCTCCTACCTTTGTTAATACACACCACTATTTTATGTCTAGCCAATAATTGCATTACCGATTAATTATTCCCACTCTAAAAACAACGAAAAGGCAAACAATGGAACATCAACCTCAAGACCTTCACACAAACGACAGACAGCGAATTCTACAATAAATTAAAACAAACACGTACCCGTATCTACTCGGATTAAAGTTCAGCGACTTTGCTACTCCTACGTTTTATATTAGTTTTGCAATGCAAAGGGAGGTGTCTTCAGATTACAGTATGTATTCCACAGGGTTACGCTTCATGCTCAAGCAGGGCCGATGCACAGACTGCCTATTTTCTGGGTCAATTGAGGGATTATACATTAAAAAAAAAAACTCAGGGGGAGGCATGGGGAAAAAGAGAGGTGGAGCTACGGTTGCCTCTCCTTTGTTCCGATTGGCCTCTACCTAATATAGTTGCGCATGTGCATAGAAAAAAGGTACACTATCCAATTTGAGTACCCCCTCTGTATTTTTTTTTATAATCAAGGTTTCTCCCATAGAGAAGGACAGAGGCCTCTAGTGGCCAGTTTTAGCATGTGCAATGCCATTGAGGGCATCCACCATTTTAAAGTAGTCAACTTTATATTTAATCTTTATTTAACTAGGCAAAATTCTTATTTACATTGTAAATAAGAACCAGGACGTTGCTGGGCCAATTGTGCACCGCCCTATGGAACTCCCAATCCCAGCCAGATGTGATACAGCCTGGATTCAAACCAGGGACTGTAGTGACACCTCTTTCACTGAGATGCAGTGCCTTAGACTGCTGTGCCACTCCGGAGCCTATCACTATGATTTCTCCCATTCTCTGATAAATGTGGACAACAATGTGTTTTAATAAAATTATCTTGTTTCTAAGATGTTGCTGGGTTTTGGTTTAACAAATACTATGTAATTCATAAGAGTTACAGCAGGATATGTGTTTAATTATAATAGATAAGTAGGTGGTGTGTGTGTTTGTCTATACCTATTGGAGTGTGTGAGTTAGTGCATGAGTGTGTATGCGTGTGTGTGTGAGTGTTTCATCTTGAAGATCACTGAGAGTCCATGTGACACACCAGTCTGCTGTGCATTGCCTGAGTGTGGACGGGGAGGGGCAGTGGAATGTCTGTGCTATTCTAGGCCACTGGCTGCAGTGGCTGTTGTGATAGTGTGCTCTGACTGCAGATGCACATGCCTCAGATCACCTTTCACCCCAAGGACCCTAGCAAATACAACTTAGTATTTTGAGCAACCCATTGTGTAGAGCACATATTTTATGGGTGAACCCTTGCCTAACGCTTGCCTTTGTCATTGTCACTTTAAGCAAGTGCAAGTAATGACTTTTGGCCTCAGGTGTGTGGACTTTGAGAAACTCACAAATCCTGTCTGTTGGGCTTTACAGAGAATCCACATGGCTCTTTCTGTTTACTAACTGTCCCCATTCAACATGGCAATATCTGTCTGACACAAATGTACATGTGGAGAAGCACATGTTTTTTTTACATTCACATGTGCATTGCCTAGTCTTTGTTTTCTGCCAGGGCCTAAACCTCTGCCCAAATGTGCATCAGAATTGGTTAGTGCCCTATTCAGGTCTATGATACGAATACTCAAATCAAATCTGCACTGCCCACTCTGTTTTGATCTAGTGCAGAATGCAATCTGACTATCTTTGTATACAATAGTCATAGGGCTCCTGAGTGGCGCAGTGGTCTAAGGCACTGCATCTCAGTGCTAGAGATGTCACTACAGACCTGGGTCAATTCCAGGCTGTATCACAACCGGCTGTGATTGGGAGTCCCATGGGGCGGTGGAAAATTGGTCCAGCGTTGTTACGGTTTGGCCGGGGTAGGTTGTAAATAAGAATTTGTTTTTAACTGACTTACCTAGTTAAATAAAGGTTAAATAAATATTATACTGCAAAGGAGGGTATGCATCCTCTATATTGCTTGCCTTCAACATTTGAGGCATGTCGTAGACTTTAGGATATACAGATACAGCAGTTTTGTGCCACAGGTATCTCAGAACATAATTTGTGCCCTTTGTTTGTATGTTTCTCCGCTGGTCTTTCCTTCCCTCCCCTTGTAAACTGTGGCCTAAGGGTTGGGGGAGGAGCTTCCAACGAGCCTGCCCTCAGCCATGTAGCAAATATTTATTTATTTTATCTGTGTGTGTGTGTCAGGTTGGTGGCACCTTAATTGGGGAGGATGGGCTTGTGGTACTGCCTGGAGTAGAATGAGTGCAATGGTATCAAATACAGCAAACACATGGGTTCCATGTGTTTGATGCCATTCCATATGCTCCGTTCCAGACATTATTCTGAGTCGTTCTCCCCTCAGCAGCCTCCACTGTGTGCGTGTGTGTGTGTGCTAGTATGCCTGTCTAAGCGTGTCTTTGTTTGTTTGGGAAAGATGTTTAGCTTTAGTGTTGTTCATTACCTCACGTGCCAAAACTGGTTTTCTGAAGCTCTGACGCTTTCTGGACTGGAAAAGCATTCCAAAGATTGAGTATGAGGACAATCAAATCCTTTCCATACTTGCTTCATGTAATATCATGTCATGAAAGTGCATCCTTCACATTCAATTTAGATCAGGGCTCTCCAACCCTCTTCCTGAGGAGCAAACCTCCTGCAGGTTTTTGCTCCAACCTGTTGTAACTAACCTGATTTTGCTTACCAACCAGCTAATTATTAGAATCAGGTGAGCTAGATTAGGGTTAGAGTAAAAACCTACAGGATGGTACCTTTCTTACATTTATGTCATTTGAATTTGCATAATGATAATCACCATGTGTACCCACTGGGCACACATTGGTTGAATCAACATTGTTTCCACGTCATCTCAATTAAATTACATTGAACAAATGTGGAATAGACGTTGAATTGACATCTGTGCTCAGTGGGTAGCTTTGACTCCTGTGTTTTGTTGTTGTTATTATTATTATTATTATTATTAGTGTTGTTGTTTGAGTTCCAGTAGTTAGCTACATGGCAAAAAAGTAATTAACTATTGAAAAAACGACCAAGATTTGAATTTAGTTCAACTACCACCAAGCTACTGCAAAATGTAGTTAAATTACCAGTTGAACTACATGTATTTTACTACTCCCCAACACTGCTGAAGACATTGTTATGCTGTGTGTTCTCCACTCTCCTTTAGTTCCTCTTTCCTACAATAGCAACGTGGCTACTTTTTGAGCAGCTCAATAAACTTTCTCCCCTCTCATACATCAGTACTTATACTACCACTTTTTTTTCCAAGCCCTTGGTCATATTAATTATGCACCAAACAGAAGAACAATTAATCCGGGAGAGATTAACTGAATTTGTCCAATGAGAAACACTAAATTTCTATTGCAAAATGTTTTTCTACTGTGCCATAATTCATATTATCATGGTGACGGACGCAATAAGGCCACCTTACACAAGTGATCTGCTTTCTGAGGAACAGGGTCAGCAGTCCAGAATGATGAGACAGTTGTACACAATGTAGATCATGAGTCATTCACAGCGGTGACAATGTGTGTGGTTGGATATTGCTTAACAGCCAGCCTTGTCACTTATTGGCCCAAGCACTGAGAGGGCGCTGCAATCAGATGATTATATACAACAAAGCAGAGCACTCTCTTGTTACAGGCATTATAACTACTTTGTTACAGGTGTTAAAACTGAAACTTTTGGTGAAGGTAGGAAACAACACCTCCACTTCGCTGATCCTCAACACAGGGGCCCCACAGGGGTACGTGCTCAGCCCCCTCCTGTACTCTCTGTTCACCCATGACTGCGTGGCCACACGCCTCCAACTCAATCATCAAGTTTGCAGACGACACAACAGTAGTAGGCCTGAGGGGTGCGTGCTCAGTCCTCTCCTGTACTCCCTGTTCACTCATTCACGCATGACTGCATGGCCAGGCACGACTCCAACACCATCATTAAGTTTGCCTATGGCACAACAGTGTTAGGCCTGATCACTGACAACAACGAGACAGCCTATAGGGATGAGGTCAGAGACCTGGCCGTGTGGTGCCAGGACAACAACCTCTCTCTCTCAACGCGATCAAGACAAAGGTGATGATTGTAGACTACAGGAAAAGGAGGACCGAGCACGCCCCCATTCTCACCGACAGGGCTGTAGTGGAGCAGGTCGAGAGTTTCAAGTTCCTTGGTGTTCACATCACCAACAAACTAACATGGTCCAAGCACACCAAGACAGTTGTGAAGATTTTGGCATGGGTCTTCAGATCCTCAAAAGGTTCTACAGCTGCACCATCGAGAGCATCCTCACTGCTTGCTTCACTACCTGGTATGGCAACTGCTCGGCCTCCGACCGCAAGGCACTACAAAGGGTAGTGCGTATGGCCCAGTACATCACTGGGTCCAAGCTTCCTGCCATCCAGGACCTCTATACCAAGCAGCATCAGAGGAAGGCCCTAAAAATTGTCAAAGAATCCAGCCACCCTAGTCATAGACTGTTCTCTCTGCTACCGCATGGCAAGCGGTACCGGAGCGCCAAGTCTAGGTCCAAGAGGCTTTTAAACAGCTTCTACCCTCAAGCCATAAGACTCCTGAACATCTAATCAAATGGCTACCCAGACTATTTGCATTGCCCCCCCTCTTTTAAGCTGCTGCTACTCTCTGTTTATTATCTATGCATAGTCACTTTAATTACTCTACCTACATGTACATATTACCTCAGTTACCTTGACTAACTGGTGCCCCCGCACATTGACTCTGTACCGGTACCCCCTGTATATAGCCTCGCTATTGTTATTTTACTGCTGCTCTTTAATTATTTGTTACTTTTATTTCTTATTTTTTTAGGTATTTTCTTAAAATTGCATTGTTGGTTAAGGGCTTGTAAGTAAGCATTTCACTGTTGTATTCAGCGCATGTGACAAATTATTTGATTTGATTACCAACAATGACGAGACAGCCTACAGGGAGTAGGTGAGGGCCCTGGCGGAGTGGTGCCAGGAAAATAACCTTTCCCTCAACGTCAACAAAAACGAAGGAGCTGATCGTGGATTTCAGGAAACAGCAGAAAGAGGACGCCCCTATCCACATCGACGGGACCGCATTGGAGAAGGTGGAAAGCTTCAAGTTCCTCATACCTTGGCGTACACATCACTGACAATCTGAAATGGTCCACCCACATAGACAGTGTGTTGAAGAAGGCGCAAATTCAGCTTGGCCCCTAAGACCCTCAGAAACTTTTACAGATGCACATTTGAGAGCATCCTGTCGGGCTGTATCACCGCCTGGTACAGCAACTGCACCGCCCGCAACCACAGGGCTCTCCAGAGGGTGGTACGGTCTGCCCAACAAATCACCGGGGGCACACTGCCTGCCCTCCAGGACACCTACAGCACCCGATGTCACAGGAAGACCAAAAAAACATCAAGGACATCAACCACCCGAGGCACGGCCTGTTCACCCCGCTATCATCCAGAAGGCGAGGTCAGTACAGGTGCATCAAAGCTGGGACCGAGAGACTGAGAAACAGCTTCTTTCTCAAGGCCATCAGACTGTTAAATAGCCATCACTAGCCGGCTACCACCCGGCTACAAAGCCTTGCACCTTAGAGGCTGCTGCCCTATATACATGGAATCACTGGCCACTTTGATAATGGAACACTAGTCACTAATAATGTTTACATACTGCTTTACTCATCTCATATGTATATACTGTATTCTATTCTACTGTATTTTAGTCAATGCCACTCATCATTGCTCGTCCTAATATTTATATATTTCTTAATTCCATTTTTTTACTTTTAGCTTTGTGTATTGTTGGGAATTGATTGATACTACTGCACGGTTGCAGCTAGGAACACAAGCATTTGACTACACCTGCAATAACATCTGCTAAATATGTTTATGTGACCAATAACATTTGATTTGATTTGATATGTTACATCTGTGGATCCTCTTTTTAAGAAGAAGGGATGTTCTCTTGGTAAGAAAGTCAAATACCAATTGCTCTCCTGATATTTTGACATGTTTCATCTGAATAACAATATTGCTTTGACCCTGAATCCTTGATTGAGTTTGTATCTGACATTGAACAGCTGACAGAGCAGACAAGGCCTTGACTGGGTGAATCTACTCCACAGTAACTAACTGACTCCCTTTCTGGCTGCCAGTGCTTAGTTTCATGGGCTCAGCCTGTGTGAGTTTCCTCATGTTTACAGTGAAGCAGGGGATTAGACAGGAAGCCTGATGGGAAACTGCCGCGCCACAGCATGAGCTAATCAGCTGGCCAATGGACACTGATCTAGGAACAGGCAGTTCAACCTTAATTCTCACACACTCTCTTTCTCTCAGCCCGGTAATGAGCGCTAGCATTGATCGGTAAATGGTTGGTTGGGAGAGCTTATGCTATCATAGCAGCCATATGGTGGAGCGGTTAGGAAAAAGCTTGCACATGCTTCAACCTGAATGCCCACTTCTTTCAATGGGATTGCCTGTAATGCAGAGAGAATGTTGTTTATGCTGTTGGGTAATGGCATTGTACCTTCAAGATGAAAAGAAAAGGTGTATAATACATTTTATAGGATGTTTTTTATATATATACAGTACCAGTCACGCTTGATCAGGGTACACACTATACACTGTGAGGTTATTCATCAAACTGTAACAGTACCACGGTTTTCATTTAATTGACCACCTGTTAAAGATATGGAGAAAACACAGAAGAGTGAATTGTTGGACAGTGAATTTTTTATTGTTGAGATTGAATTGTTGAGTAAATGGGTTAAATTATGGATAATGGGTATCTGGATAAAAGCAGGTGATACCACATCATTTTTTATTCCCTTTCAACATCTAAAAACATAGCTGAGAGAGTATAGATCTAGTAGGATTTCCAATAATTATTGTGTAGCTTTAGTCTTATATTTCTTGTCTTGTGTTCAAATCTCCAGTTGTGTTTTCTACTATTTGTGAAAGGGTCATTCTTGAATTGAGGTGGCATTTGCCTCCCTCGGCGTAGTAACCATGAAAACACTTTAAAATGATACATAGTTATACATCATACATGTTTTTGTTGATATTTAACTGTTTATCAATGATAAAATATAATAAAACTCCTTCATACTGTAAAACTTTACCTAAACTTTACCTTCCGCGCCCAGAAACCTGCTCCTTTTACTCTCTGTTCCGGACGCACTAGACAACCAGTTCTTATAGCCTTTAGCCGTACCCTTATCCTACTCCTCCTCTGTTCCTCTGGTGATATAGAGGTTAATCCAGGCCCTGCACCGCCTAGCTCCACTCCCATTCCCCAGGCGCTCTCATTTGTTGACTCCTGTAACCGTAAAAGCCTTGGTTTCATGCAACATTAGAGCCTCCTCCCTAAGTTTGTTTTATTCACTGCTTTAGCACACTCCGCCAACCCGGATGTCCTAGCCGTGTCTGAATCATGGCTTAGAAAAGCCACCAAAAATCCAGAAATTTCCATCCTAACTATAACATTTTCCGACAAGATAGAACTGCCAAAGGGGGCGGGGTTGCAATCTACTGTAGAGATAGCCTGCAGAGTTCTATCATACTATCCAGGTCTGTGGCCAAATATTTTGAGCTTCTACTTCTAAAAATCCACCTTTCCAGAAACAAGTCTCTCACCGTTGCCGCTTGCTATAGACCACCTTCAGCCCCCAGCTGTGCCCTGGACACCATATGTGAATTGATTGCCCCCCATCTATCTTCAGAGCTCGTACTGTTAGGTGACCTAACCTGGGACATGCTTAACACTCCGGCCGTCCTACAGTCTAAGCTAGATGCCCTCAATCTCACACAAATTACCAATGAACCTATCAGGTACAACCTCAAATCCGTAAACATGGGCACCCTCATAGATATCATCCTGACCAATCAGCCCTCTATAAACACCTTTGCTGTCTTCAACCAGGATCTCAGCGATCACTGCCTCAATGCCTGCGTCCGTAATGGGTCTGCGGTCAAACGACCACCCCTCAACACTGTCAAATGCTCCCTAAAACACTTCAGCGAGCAGGCTTTTCTAATCCACTTGGCCCGGGTATCCTGGAAGGATATTGATCTCATTCTGTCAGTAGAGGATGTCTGGTTATTCTTTTAAAGTGCTTTCCTCACCATCTTAAATAAGCATGCCCCATTAAAAAAAATGTAGAACCAGGAACAGATATAGCCCTTGGTTCACTCCAGACCTGACTGCCCTTGACCAGCACAAAAACATCCTGTGGCATACTGCATTAGCATCGCCCCCGTGATATGCAATTTTTCAGGGAAGATAGGAACCAATATACACAGGCAGTTAGGAAAGCAAAGGCTAGCTTTTTCAAACAGAAATTTGCATCCTGTAGCAAAAACTCCCAAAAGTTCTGGGACACTGTAAAGTCCATGGAGAATAAGAGCACCTCCTCCCAGCTGCCCACTGCACTGAGGCTAGGAAACACTGTCACCACAGATAAATCCACAATAATTGAGAATTTCAATAAAAAAAATTCTACGGCTGGCCATGCTTTCCACTTGGCTACCCCTACCCCCGATCAACAACCCTGTACCCCCCACAGCATCTTGCCCATGCCTCCCTCATATCTCCTTCAACCAAATACAGATAGCGGATGTTCTGAAAGAGTTGCAAAATCTGGACCCCTACAAATCAGCTGGGCTAGACAATCTGGACCCTCTCTTTCTAAAAGTATCCGCACAATTGTTGCAACCACTATTACTAGCCTGTTCAATCTCTCTTTCGTATCGTCTGAGATCCCCAAAGATTGGAAAGCTGCCATGGTCATCCCCCTCTTCAAAGGGGGAGACACTCTAGACCCAAACTGTTACAGACCGTTATCTATCCTACCCTGCCTTTCTAAGGTCTTTGAAAGCCAAGTTAACAAACAGATCACCGACCATTTCGAATCCGAACGTACCTTCTCCACTATGCAATCTGGTTTCCGAGCTGGTCATGGGTGCACCTCAACCACGCTCAAGGTCCTAAACGATATCATAACCGCCATCGATAAAATACAATACTGTGCAGCCGTATTCATCAACCTGGCTAAGGCTTTCGAACTCTGTCAATCACCACATTCTTATCGGCAGACTCAACAGCCTTGGTTTCTCAAATGACTGCCTCTCCTGGTTCACCAACTACTTCCCAGACAGAGTTCAGTGTGTCAAATCGGAGGGCCTGTTGTCCGGACCTCTGGCAGTCTCTATGGGGGTGCCACAGGGTTCAATTCTCGGGCCGACTATTTTCTCTGTTTACATCAATGATGTCGTCTCTTGCTGCTGGTGATTCTCTGATCCACCTCTACGCAGACGACACCATTCTGTATACATCTGGCCCTTCTTTGGACACTGTGTTAACAAACCTCCAAACGAGCTTCAATGCCATACAACACTCTTTCCGTGGCCTCCAACTGCTCTTAAATGCAAGTAAAACTAAATGCATGCTCTTCAACCGATCGCTGCCCGCACCTGCCCGCCCGTCCAGCATCACTACTCTGGACGGTTCTGACTTAGAATATGTGGACAACTACAAATACCTAGGTTAGACTGTAAACTCTCCTTCCAGACTCATATTAAGCATCTCCAATCCAAAATTAAATCTACAAATCTGCTTCCTATTTCGCAACAAAGCATCCTTCACTCATGCTGCTAAACATACCCTCGTAAAACTGACTATCCTACCGATCCTTGACTTTGGCGATGTCATTTACAAAATAGCCTCCAACACTCTACTCAGAAAATTGGATGCAGTCTATCACACTGCCATCCGTTTTGTCACCAAAGCCCCATAAAGTACCCACCACTGCGACTTGTATGCTCTCGTTGGCTGGCCCTCGCCTCATATTCGTCGCCAAACCCACTGGCTCCAGGTCAACTATAAGTCTTTGCTAGGTAAAGCCCCACCTTTTCTCAGCTCACTGGTCACCATAGCAGCACCCATCCGTAGCACGCGCTCCAGCAGGTATATTTCACTGGTCACCCCCAAAGCCAATTCCTACATTGGTTGCCTTTCCTACCAGTTCGCTGCTGCCAATGACTGGAACGAATTTCAAAAATCACTGAAGCTGGAGACTAATATCTCCCTCACTAACTTTAAGCATCAGCTGTCAGAGCAGCCACAGATCATTGCACCTGTACATAGCCCATCTGTAAATAGCCCATCCAACTACTTCATCCCCATATTGTTATTTTTTTTGCTCCTTATCACCCCAGTATCTCTACTTGCACATTCATCTTCTGCACATCTATCCCTCCAGTGTTTAATTGCTAAATTGTAATTACTTCGCCACTACAGTCTATTTATTGCCTACCTCCCTAATCTTACCTCATTTGCACACACTGTATATAGATTTTTTCTATTGTGTTATTGACTGTACGTTTGTTTATTCCATGTGTAACTCTGTGTTGTTGTTTGTGTCGCAATGCTTTGCTTTATCTTGGCCAGGTTGCAGTTGTAAATGAGAACTTGTTCTCAACTGGCCTACCTGGTTAAATAAAGGTTAAATAAAAAAATAAAAAAATAATGAAAAAAATATTGTTAAAAGTACTAAGGACAGGCAAATTGGCTTGCCACTGTAGTGATGAGTAGATTTGTAGTGCCATATTTTGGGGATTTAGAGATATCTATTACTTTGAATGCTAGAAAGTATTTCATATATTGTACTGATCAATAAAAACAAAGAAGGCTACTAAAAATCTGATTTTTTTAAACAAATATAATATGTATCCCTTAATTTAATGTCATTGGTGTTACCGCCTTGAAAATCACTAATATATACATAGACCTTGAGCATTCCCTCCAGTGGAAAACTGTTATCGGGTGAGGGCTCTAAATTAAATAAAAATTATTAGCTAATCCCACATTTTTTGTATGTCATAAATTTGAGTATTCCATTGATAATTAGGTGTGTCTAAATAAAAGGTGTCTTGGTTTTAGTCATTTTAAATTAAGTGAAATTACATTCTTATCAAAATGATTAATCATATTACTTTGTGAACTATTGTAACTTATTTTTAACCTTAGATTTGAGCATATGGAGATCCTTCTCTCCAATCCTAAATTACCTCAAATTTGTCATTGGTGTTCCCGTCATTGGTGTTAGCACTCTTACTTGTGGCACAATGTTAATATAATGGTAAACTTATTTTAAAGTCATTAAGCTGCCATATAAGTTTATTTAGAATCTACCCAAACACATTTAAATAAATACGAATCTAGAAAAGTGAACTTAAATTTCCCCAAAATTCCATGCTTCCGCAATTCAACAACCCAAAACTAAAAGTACTGTAAATCCAGGCTATGCTCGCTCTTTCTTCATTTTGGGGTGGTGGTGTGGTTGAGGAATTGTTATTGTTCTGGTAAATAAGAGACATCTATAAATACACTCAAGGTTTCCTCTTGGACCTAGCGCCCAATCAGAAGTGAGTGTTGTGTTCAGTGAGACAGCTCTGAGGGTGCAGTTTGGCCTAGTCAAGACCAGGCGTACAGAAAACTTGACAAGACAAACTGGCAACAGACAAACAGGGAACACAGGAATAAATACCCAGGGACTAATGAGGAAAACAGGTGACACCTGGAGATGGGTGGAGACAATAACAAAAACAGGTGAAACAGATCAGAATGAGAACAAGATCAGGACAAAGACACATATAAGAACCAGGTATAAACATTTTTGTACAAATAATGTAGTGAAGACATTTCCACAATACACACAACATTGTCTTTTTGTGTTCCCTGCCCAGGGGGTCGGAGGGAAGACACACCTATGCACTTCACCACTGCACTTCCTGCTCGGCATCCAGCAGGAAGTTAACTCATATTGAGTTAAAGCCAGGAACCTGACCAAACAAGGAGAATGAGGGGGAGAGACACCAGGGTTGACAAACAGAGATATAACCTGTGAGGCAGGCAGTGTGAGGCAGTGTGAGTCAGGAGGAGGGCTGAGGGACATGAACAGTGGTCGACGTGAAGAATGGCTCATAAATCATGTATTATCTCCCAGCACTGTTAATGAGGTGGTGGTTCTTAAATAATTAGCGATGTGACTGAAGCATAGTTCCATAGCAGTAGCCCAAGGATAAGGAGGAGGACATCGGGGACGGGCGGTGAAGGGAATGTGGGACGCACCACCCGGGGGGGAAGAAGGAAAAGATAAGCAAAGTGAATGTACAGTATTTTGAGAGAGAGAGGTGAGCCAGAAATATAATTAATAGAGGAACAGAAAGAGTGGACTGTATCTATATGTTGTGGGTGGGTTAATTTGTTCATCCTGCTTATACATTGTGTGTTACTTTAGAAAGGTAGCTCGCTAAAGGGCCTTTTGGTTTTTACACAGGAGTCAATGGGGAGCCATGGTCAGCTACTGTAGACTCTTAGAAAAAAGGGTTCCAAAAGGGTTCTGCGGCTGTCCCCATAGGAGAACCCCTTTTGGTTCCAGATAGAACCCATTTGGGTTCCAGGTAGAACCCTTTCCACAGAGGGTTCTAACTGGAACCCAAATGGGTTCTATCTGGAACCAAAAGGGGTTCTTCAAAGGGTTCTCCTGTGGGGACAGCTGAAGAACCCTATTTGGTTGTAGATAGCACTTTTTTTCTAAAAGTGCAGCAGACCAGCCCGTCGTCCACCTGTCTAATACAAAACACACAAAAGAGCAGACCATGAGCCACGTTTTTTACATCCAACCTCACCCCCACCACCGCTTTCTCTGACTAGCACCCCTCCCCTACCAACCTCTCACCAGGCAGGCTGCATTCACATTCAGTATGGATGGCAGGCTGGGGCTGCTAGCTGGCCATGGGTTGTTTGGCGGAGGGGGCAGGGATGTTTTCTCTCCAGTCAGCTAATTGACTCACAGATGTCAGGAGGAGCCAAGGGGGCCAAAGCACCCACTGACACCAACCCTCATCCTCTACTCCCCCCTCCTGCTCCGCTCTACTCTTTCTGACTGACTATAAAAGGATCTGTTACATCTGTGTTAGGGGGGCCTTACTCACTTCTTCAATATAAATCTATGGTCATAAACAAGAAAGTCGGTGAGCCACGACAAGGCAGCCTTGTGAACAGCTCAGCCACTTACATACACCAATACATTCTTCATTGTGAGGTGGGATATCACTCTCTGAGGGCACTAACAAAATGTTAACTCAATACAAAGGGAATTACTTGTGTTCTTCTGCATTGAAAATAGCTCTTGTTTTTGTAGATAGTTACAATAGTGGGAGGGTAATTTAGACATCCTAGCTTGTAGCTACACCGCTTTATATAACCTACATAGAACAGCCAATGTTTTGCATCACACGTTATTTGCTCAGGGTAGATCTCCATCGGACATCTACATACTACAGGATTTCTGGGAATTCAAATGTCTCCCGGAGCGCCCCACGGCTAACGGTTCAGCCGCCCAGTTTGTATGTGTGTACTAGCGTGTTAAAGAGTGTTACTAGAGTGTTAAACCCCTAAGTCAGGCCTTTCGTCCACTATTACTAATTTTATTTGCAAAATGACACACAATCCAATTATGGCTTTAAGATATTCTGTGTAAATACAATGTACATGCTGCTAACTCTGAACTCTTCATCTTGGTTAACAAAGAGATATGGTTGAATGTGAATGACTGACAAGGAGCTTCATATATTGGTCAATAGTTGCCTCAAAATACATCATGCCTCAAATGGTAAAGGGGGACATCTAGTCAGTTGTACAACTGAATGCGTTCAACTGAAATGTGTCTTCCACATTTAACCCAACCCCTCTGAATCAGAGAGGTGCGGGGGCTGCCATAATCGACATCCACGTCTTTGGCGCCCGGGGAACAGGGACAAAACAACAGATTTTTACCATGTTCAGCTCGGGGTGTCGATCCAGCAACCTTTCAGTTACTGCCCCAACGCTCTAACCGCTAGGCTACCTGCCGACAGGTACAGCAATACCACATGTGAGCTGACAGCCAGCCTGTACCAGTACTTACAGGAAACAGCCAGGCTGTCTTCCTGACTGGGGGAGGCTATCTAGCTTGCACCATGGGTTCTGTGAGTTGAGCAATGTCCTGATGAGCACGTGTCTGTCTCTATGTGGCAAAATGTGAACGAAGTCTGCCCACCAGCGCCTCGTCCACTTCCTGTTTTTCCACTCACCCACACTGTTGCCATTTTGTCCAGGAAGCTGTGGGAGAGATACGTTTGACAAAGTCACGCTTTATTAAATTGGCAACAGCGTCTGTATGAGAGAGGGAAAGGGAAAGGGGGGATACCTAGTCAGTTGCATAACTGAATGCATTTCACAGAAATGTGTCTTCCGCATTTAACCCAACCCCTCTGAGTCAGGGCAGCGGGGGGCTGCCTTAAGCCTCATGTCCACCAGATACCTCAAACTCTGCGTTCCGGCGGAAGTCATTAATTGTCAATGGAGCAGTCTGCAACGCTGCGTTGGGGATGCCACACTAGGCTACTGTGTGTTCTGTGTATCGCATGCGTTTAATACTTTCAACTTGTGTGTTGCTTTACCGTGCGGTGGTACAAACTACAGTTCATAAACAGTCAAGCCAGTTAGCTAGCTAGTTATCTAACTACAAAGCTAACCACTTTGCTAGATACACTACATGATCAAAAGTATGAAGATGCTCGTCGAACATCTCATTCCAAAATCATGGGCATCAATATGGAGTTGGTCCCCCCTTTGCTGCTATAACAGCCTCCACTCGGGCACTGATGTTGAGCGATTAGGCCAGGCCCGCAGTCGGCCTGGCCCAAACCATGAAAAACAGCCCCAGACCATTATTCCTCCTCCACAAAACTTTGCAGTTAGCGCTATGCATTGGGGCAGGTAGCGTTCGACTGGCATCCGCCAAACCCAGATTTGTCTGTCAGACTGCCAGATGGTGAAGCATGATTCATCACTCTCGAGTGGCGCAGCGGTCTAAGGCACTGCATCTCAGTACAAGAGGTGTCACTACAGTCTCTGGTTTGAATCCAAGCTGTATCACATCTGGCTGTATCACAGAGGCAGTTTGGAACTCAGTAGGGAGTTTTTCAACTGAGAGAAGACAAGTTTTACGTGTTCTCATTTCAGCACTCTACAGTCCCGTTCTGTGAGCTTGTGTGGCCTACCGCATGCCTAGATGTTTCCACTTCACAATAACAGCACTTACAGTTGACCGGGGCAGCTCTAAGTAGGACCGAAATTTGACCATCTGACTTGTTGTAAAGCTGGCATTCTATGACGGTGCCACGTTGAAAGCCAATGAGCTCTTCAGAAAGGCCATTCTACTGCCAATGTTTATTTATGGAGATTGCATGGCTGTGTGTTCCATTTTATACACCTGTCGGCAATGGGTGTGGCTGAAATAGCCGAGTCCACTAATTTGAATGGATGTACACATACTTTTGTATATATAGTGTACACTTTATGTAAGCTTCCACTTTCCAGTTAATTATTATTAAATTATTAAATGAAAAGAAAAACGGAAATATCACATTTACATAATTATTCAGAGCCTTTACTCAGTACTTTGTTGAAGCACCTTTGCCAGCGATTACAGTCTTGAGTCTTCTTGGGTATGACACTACAAGCTTGGCCCACCTGTATTTGGGGAGTTTCTCCAATTCTTCTCTGTAGATCCTCTCAAGCTCTGTCAGGCTGAATGGGGAGCGTTGCTGCACAGCTATTTTCAGGTCTCTCCAGAGATGTTCAATCGGTCCAGGCTCTGGCTGGGCCACTCAAGGACATTCAGAGACTTGTCCCGAAGCCACTCCTGCATTGTCTTGGCTGTACGCTTAGTTTTGGCAAACTCCCTGCGGGCTGTGATTTGCCATTTACTGAGGAGTGGCTTCTGTCTGGCCACTCTACCATAATAGCCTGATTGGTAGAGTGCTGCAGAGATGGTTGTCCTTCTGGAAGGTTCTCCCATTTCTACAGAGGAACTCTGGAGCTCTGTCAGAGTGACCATCGGGTTCTTGGTCACCACCCTGACCAAGGCCCTTCTCCCCCAATTGCTCAGTTTGGCCGGGCGGCCAGCTCTAGGAAGAGTCTTGGTGGTTCCAAACTTCTTCCATTTAAGAATGATGAAGGCCACTGTGTTCTTGGTGGCCTTCAATGCTGCAGATAGAGAGCTCCGTAGAGCTCCGACACCATCTTGTCTCTGAGCTCTACGGACAATTCCTTCGACCTCATTGCCTGTTTTTTTGCTCTGATATGCACTCTCAACAGTGGGACCTTATATAGACAGTTGTGTGCCTTTCCAAATCATTCCCAATCAATTGAATTTTCTACAGGTGGACTCCAATCAAGTTGTATAAACATCTCAAGGATGATCAATGGAAACAGGATGCACCTGAGCTCAATTTCGAGTCTCATAGAAAAGGGGCTGAATACTTACGTAAATAAGGTATTTCTGTTTTATAATAAAAATTTATTTACAAAAATGTCTAAAAAACAGTTTTACTTTGTCATAATGGGGTATTATGTGCAGACTGGTGAGGATTTGTTTTTATTTAATACATTTTAGAATAAGGCTGTAATGTAACAAAATGTGGAAAAAGTCAAGGGTTCTGAATACTTTCGGAAGGCACTATAGATGGGAGATGAGGAGGAGGACAGAAGGTGAGAGAGAAGAGGAGGAGGACAGGAAGAGGATGAGGTGGAGGTGAGGAAAGAAGGACAAAGAGGAGAGGAGCAAGAAGACAAAAGGAGAGGAGGAGAGAAGACGAGGAGGAGGGGTATGGGTAGGGGGTGAAGGAGGAATGACAGCAGTGAATCTATTTAGTTCTTAATTGGACATCTCTCAACAATCATTCTCACGATAGCACATTGGTAGTGACAAATGTCAAAGCTAAACCCTGGATGGGAGACCAAAGGCATAGCTGTAGATAAAACAACTGGTGCTGCCCATGGAAACTCATACCTGAAAATTAAAATGTATATACAAATATTGTATTTTTCTTAGAGTAATTCGCTTGTTTTTTTATATGTTGACTTATACAAAACTATGTGAAACATATACTGCCCTACCAAGCAAAAAGGCAGTAGCTGCTCATTTGGTTGACAATGAGTTAATGTCATTTTTTCTACATGAAATACATGCTTAATCATGTGGACAAGTATCCTGGGGGTCTTGTTAGCAGTAACTGCATAAAGTTACTGTGAAACCAAGGTAAATAAAAACCCTTTTTCTCAGCTCCACGCTATGAGCAATTACTGCCTTTTTGCTTGGTAGGGCAGTATAAGGAAAGCAGTTATTTTGTAAAGGTTACATTATCAGAACATACACTACTCTTATAATATTCATAGATGACTAATATAATTCATATATTTTGTCTCAAATATGTCACATCATGTCTTTGTAGGAAATTCACATCAATCATGTAACCAAGGGTGAATGCCATAAGCACACAAGTTAACACATATACAAATAAAATACACCACTGACAAATAAGGAAAAACATACAAAATCTTACCAGATCCTTATTAGATTACTTATTAGATTGTACAAATAAACATTTGCCAATACAAGATTATTATTTGATTTTCATGATTCTTTTCCATATGGGATGGTCCAGATTTCGCACATGGGCAATTGGACAGAGCATTGTGGTCAAAGTGTTTATAGCAGGTCATATTTAAAATTAAGTCACGGCCTGCTGATCTTTCAAGAATTGACTCATGAGTCATGATGGTACAGTATTAATTTAGACGGAAAGATACAACAAGATAACCTTCAAACTCTTAACTTAATATTGACTGTAAACAGAAACATGGGAAAGCCCAAGTCACTTTGCCCTGGCTATGGTTGGTGTACCAGAGATGCTGTGTTGTGCTCAGTGGTCAGATCCATATACAGCAGCCTCCGATAAAGAAGGGGAGGACAGAAGCCAAGATAACACATTAAGTATCTATTTCTAATGTGCACCATTCTATTTTTAGACCTGGACATAGCACCGATTCAGCAGCTACGGTCGTCTTAAATTATTTAGTTAGTAAATTGCTTAGATCATAGAAATCATTGTGCTGCCATATTTATAGACCTTCCCAAGGCCTTTGATACTGTTGACCTATCCTACTCATTCAAAGGTTGTCTGAATTGAGCCTGGACAAGGCGTCTTGCAAGTGGTTAAAAAATCGGACAGACAGAACACCAAGTGTTCTTTCTGATAGTGTCAAGTCAGTTTTGTCAATATTACGAAAGGTGTCCCGCAGGGGTCAATATTGGGACCTGTTTTTACTATTTCTATGAATAATATTGTCCTATCTGCGAAAACCTGTAACGTTCATCTGTATGCAGATGACACTGTTATGTATGCTATTGCTCCAACTGCTAACCAGGTTAGGTTAGAACTGAAAACTGATTTTGTTGCCTTGCAGAAGGACCTTGTTGATTTAAAATTGATACTTAATGCGAGTAAAACTAAATATATGTTGTTTTCTAAATCACGTACAAATGTTTCTGATAATTTATGTATACGTCGTACATTGGATGGTGCCCCGATTGATCGCATCTGGACTGACAATATGCTTTCCTACAAAAAGCATTTGAGGAGTTAGTTAAGAAATTAAGAATCAAAATGGGCTTCTTTTATAGGAATATGTTATGCCTTTCACTAAATAGCAGAAAACAAATAATTCAGTCAACATTCATTCCAGTTATAGACTATGGTGATATTTTCTATATGAATGCAGTGCCACTGTATTAAAGCCATTGGATGCAGTTTACCATAGTGCATTATTACGGGCGAAAGGTTAGTGCATTGTTATGGGCGATAGGTTCCTTGCATTTTGTATCAGCAAGTGGGCTAGCCCTCCTTGAAGTCTCATAGATTGATTCATCACACTCTTTTTGTTTATAAGGCCCTATTTCAGAAACTTCCGCCATATCTTTCTTCATTATTAACCTACAGAAGAATGGGATACAGGAACCGGTCTTAGGGGTGGATAAATCTGGAGATCCTTATGATTGCCATTGAGTTGGGACGATCAGCCTTTTGCTTTTTTGCACTTTACATGTTGAATGACATCCAAAATACTTTTAAGTTGGAAGAATTGGTGACCCTAGAGCATTTCAAAAGGCTGTTAGGGAACCTTTTTACAGAAGAATGTATATGTCTTTTAAGATTGTGTTTTGCTTTTTGTGTATCTGTCACGATCTCCGTGAGGGACAGACCAAGGCGCAGCGAGGTATCCAGTATACATCCTTTATTGAACGAACGTAACTGGGTCAAAACAACAAAACGTATGAAGATCGTAACAATGAACATAACACGCAGCAGCAGCAGCAGCAGCAGCAGCAGCAGCAGCAGCAGCAACAACAACAACAACAACAACAACAACAACAACAACAACAACAACAACAACAACAACAACAACAACAACAACAACAACAACAACAACAACAACAACAACGCTATGTACAAACAATAACCCACAAAACCTAATAGAAAACCCCAAACATATATATGGTTCCCAATTAGAGACAACGACACACAGCTGCCTCTAATTGGGAACCATTACCCCAACATAGAAATATATCACCTAGAACATAAAAACCCCTACACCAAAAACAAAACTAAACACACCAGCCTGTCTTCTCAGGCCTGGACGTGACAGTATCTTTGTGTATTTTAACATGTATATACTGTATGGATGTGTAGTTTGAAATGTGTATATTGCATGTGTATTGAGCACACAGGGCTCACCTGGAATTGAGACCCTCTGTCTCAGTGTTGAATAAACAGGTTAAATAAACATTTTATAAATATATAAATATGGAAAGTAGAAGCTAGGTACTGGCAATTTCTTAGCTAAGCTACACTATAAATATACAAGGTATGTGGACACCCCTTCAAATTAGTAGATTTGGCTATTTCAACCACACTCGTTGCTGACAGGTGTATAAAATCGAGCACACCTCCATGCAATCTCCATAGACAAACACAGTAGAATGGCCTTACTGAAGAGCTCAGTGACTTTCAATGTGGCACCGTCATAGGATGCCACCTTTCCAACAAGTCAGTTTGTCAACTTTCTGATTCACCATCTGGCAGTTCGACAGATGAATCTGGGTTTGGCGGATGTGAAGAGGGTTAAACCAAGGCCTCATACCTTGTATTAAAGGGTTAATAAATTGTGTTATGATAAACTGTAAGGTCTCCTCTTCTAGGAGACCTCTGTGTGTGTATTAACACCTGTTTTGAGTGTTGTGCCCTTCAGACATTATCAGAAGGCGGAAACCACCTATGTTCATACATACTCCTCCTGTCTGGGCACCACCTGGCTATCTGAGGTTCTGAGAATACGACTGGTTTTCTGAGAACACAAGGCTGCCGCAGGCCTGATGAAAACAGCCACCTGTCAGAAGATGCTTGGACTCGTTCACTTTGTTATGACTCTATACTTGTGATGAAAGGTCAAGTTTCAGTCAAACCCACTTCTGAGCTTTTAATTGCTGATAAGATGGTTGCTGCTGTCAGGGGTGGTTAGATTTATAAAAATGTTGTTGCCAGGTAAACTCATGCAAGGAGGACTGGGAGAGGCTACAGTGGGGATCATACAATGTGATTTTCTGGATTTTTGTTTTAGATTCCGTCACTCATAGTTGAAGAGTACCTATGATAAAAATTACAGACCTCCTACATGCTTTGTAAGTGAGAAAACCTGCAAAATCGGCAGTGTATCAAATACTTGTTCTCCCCACTGTATATAAGTTACAGGATGTGATAGACATTTTTCAGAACCTGGGGAGAGCTATCATATACTGTACTCTGTACCAACTTCTGCCTGCAATTGTATTACTAAAGGATAATTTCAATACTTAAACAGAGTCTGTGTTTCCTTTCCATTACTAATGTATGTTTGATAATTATATAGACCTGATCATTCGTTGAAGAAATTGACCAACAGATGCCAGAAGAACTCTACCTGCCTGAATGCATAGCGCCAACTGTAAAGTTTGGTGGAGGAGGAATAATGGTCTGGGGCAGTTTTTCATGGTCCAGGTCAGGCCCCTTGGTTCCAGTGAAGGGAAATCTTAACGCTACAGCATACAATGACATTCTAGACGATTCTGTGCTTCCAACTTTGTGAGAACAGTGTGGGGAAGGCCCTTTCCTGTTTCAGAATGACAATGCCCCTGTGCACAAAGCGAGGTCCATACAGATATGGTTTGTCGAGATCGGTGTGGAAGAACTTGACTGGCCTTCACAGAGCCCTGACCTCAACCCCATCTAACACCTTTGGGATGAATTGAAACACCTACTACTAGTCAGGCCTAATCGCCCAACATCACTGCCCGACCTTATTAATGCTCTTGTGGCTGAATGGAAGCAAATCCCCGCAGCAATGTGGAAAACATCTAGTGGAAAGCTTTCCTAGAAGAGTGGAAGCTGTTATAGCAGCAAACTCCATATTAATGCCCATGATTGAATTCCATTTTGGAATGAGATGTTCAACAAGCAGTTGTCCACATACTTTTGGAGCAAAGAGGGGCATTAAAAAGTGTGAGGAGATTAAAAAGGAGTTGGTGGAAATTGTAAAATAATTTGATTACCAAGTTTTCAGAGTGGATCATAGCGCATTTCCATTCCGACCCGTATTGACAATGATGACATTATTACAGAGATGGGATGAGGTGTCTCAGCCTTCTCACAGGGATTTTCTGGAGCATTCCGAATCAGGACATATCTCCTATCTGATATCGGCGACATACTCAATAGTATCACCCGACCTTGCCGTGGCACACAAACATGATTACACAAAGTCACACTGAGATAAAGAACATTCAGAATTGCGATTAATAATTCACACATATTTAATTCCATTCACAAATATTTGATTCACACGACACAAGCACCATCTTGCAAAAAATTACATCCACATGCACAACAACAACATTGCTTTCTCCCACAGTCTGATTGTGACAGTTATCCTGTAACAGGATAGGAGTGTCTCACAAATGTATCCCTTTTTGGACCGATTTGTTTTCATCAGGACAATGAATGATTTCCTTCTAAAAATGGTTACACAACAGATAGGCAGCCAAACTCTTTTAGGTACCAACACCAATGCATCAGAAAATCCTCTCAAACTCTGAAAAGGATAGCTTTTGAACACCAATGCCTTTGTGACAAATCCCTCTGGCTCACCTCTTCTTTGTTTCTTATCGTAAGACAACTAGATTTGATGCCATTAAAGCTATTCACATTCTTAACCATATGCAAAGATTTGAGAAATCACTAGGTTTCAAGTGCAAAAATGTAATTCAATCTCACTATTAACGACCAATTATTGTTTCCCCAGCTCCAAACTCACAGGTTTGAGTCCTCACTGTACATGCGTGCCTTAAGTAAAATATTCCAAACAGAAGAATCAATATATTGAGGGCCACATGTTTTCCTTGGTTGACCTTCACACAGTGCTTGTGAATGGGGTGGAGAAATGCAGTGTCCCTACATCACAAATGCAGGCTTGTGTACTTCCACAAACAGTCATGTGTTTGTCTGCACATTTTTCCCTCAGTTATTTTTCTGCTACATCCAGAGACATTTAGTCAGTTTGAGTCAATATGCTTGAGTGTTGAATGCATCCAAATCAATTCGTTATAACATGAACTTTCCATTCTATTAATGCATTTGCATGTTCAACGAGCAAGTACATCCAATGCTGCTACTGCTGAGAGATACAGTTGAAGTCGGAAGTTTACATATACCTTAGCCAAATACATTTAAACTTAGTTTTTCACAATTCCTGACATTTAATCCCAGTAAAAATTCCACTTTCTTTTAAGAATGTGAGAAATGTCAGAATAATAGCAGAGAGAATTACTTATTTCAGGTTTTATTACTTTCATCACATTCCCAGTGGGTCAGAAGTTTACATACACTCAATTAGTATTTGGTAGCATTGCCTTTAAATTGTTTAACTTGGGTCAAACATTTCGGGTAGCCTTCCACAAGCTTCCCACAATAAGTTGGGTGAATTTTGTCCCATTCCTCCTGACAGAGCTCGTGTAACTGAGTCAGGTTTGTAGGCCTCCTTGCTCGCACACGCTTTTTCAGTTCTGCCCACAAATTTTCTATAGGATTGAGGTCAGGGCTTTGTAATGGGCACTCCAATACCTTGACTTTGTTGTCCTTAAGCAATTTTGCCACAACTTTGGAAGAATGCTTGGGGTCATTGTCGATTTGGAAGACCCATTTGCGACCAAGCTTTAACTTCCTGACTGATGTCTTGACATGTTGCTTTATTATATCCACATAATTTCCCCTCCTCATGATGCCATCTATTTTGTGAAGTGCACCAGTCCCTCCTGCAGCAAAGCACCCCCACAACATAATGCTGCCACCCCCGTGCTTCACGGTTGGGATGGTGTTCTTCGGCTTGCAAGCCTCCCCCTTTTCCTACAAACATAATGATGGTCATTATGGCCAAACAGTTCTATTTTTGTTTCATCAGACCAGAGGACATTTCTCCAAAAAGTACGATCTTTGTCCCCATGTGCAGTTGCAAACCGTAGTCTGGCTTTTTTGTGGTGGTTTTGGAGCAGTGACTTCTTCCTTGCTGAGCGTCCTTTCAGGTTATGTCGATATAGGACTCGTTTAACTGTGGATATAGATACTTTTGTACCTGTTTCCTCCAGCATCTTCACAAGGTCCTTTGGTGTTGTTCTGGGATTGATCTGCCCTTTTCGCACCAAAGTACGTTCATCTCTAGGAGACAGAACGCGTCTCCTTTCTGAGTGGTATGACGGCTGCGTGGTCCGATGGTGTTTATACTTGCGTACTATTGTTCGTACAGATGAACGTGGTACCTTCAGGCGTTTGGAAATTGCTCCCAAGGATGAACCAGACTTGTGGAGATCAATTTTTTTTGATTTTCCTATGATATCATGCAAAGAGGCACTGAGTTTGAAGGTAGGCCTTGAAATACATCCACAGGTACACCTCCAATTGACTAAAATTATGTAAATTAGCCTATCATAAGCTTCTGCCATGACATCATTTTCTGGAATTTTCCAAGCTGTTTAAAGGCACAGTCAACTTATTGTATGTAAACTTCTGACCCACTGGAATTGTGATACAATGAATTTTAAGTTAAATAATCTGTCTGTAAACAATTGTTGGAAAAATTACTTGTGTCATGCACAAAGTAGATGTTCTCACCGACTTGCCAAAACTGTAGTTTGTTAACAAGACATTTGTGGTGGTTGAAAACTAAACTAAACTTCCAACTTCAACTGTAGTTATTAATCTTGTCCAGATAGGGCAGTGTGCAGTGTGCAGTGTTAATGGCGATTGCATCGTCTGTGGACCTATTGGGGCGGTAAGCAAATTGAAGTGGGTCTAGGGTGACAGGTAAGGTGGATATGATCCTTGACTAGTCTCTCAAAGCACCTCATGATGACAGAAATGAGTGCTACTGGGCGATAGTAATTTAGTTCAGTTACCTTTTCCTTCTTTGGTACAGGAACAATGGTGGCCATCTTGAAGCATGTGGGGACAGCAGACTGGGATAGGGAGATATGTCCGTAAATGTCTGTGAACACACCANCAGCCAGCTAGTCTGCTTATGCTCTGAGGACGCGGCTAGGGATGCCGTCTTGGCCGGCAGCCTTGCGAGGGTTAACTTCTTAGGGATGAGCACACGAGGTGATGTTTAATAATTCAACTTTGGGATTTTGAATTTGGCGCTTTACATTTTACCTGGTGTCGTCGGGAGTGGGTCGCTAGCTCCCTGTGTAGTTAAAATACCCAGCTACAATAAATGCAGCCTCAGGATATATGGTTTCCAGTTTGCATGAAGTCCAGTGAAGTTCCTTGAGGACCGTCGTGGTATCGGCTTGAGGGGTGATATACACGGCTGTGACAATAACTGAGGAGAATTATCTTGGGAGATAATACGGTCGGCACCATGAGTCGTTAATCCTGAAACATACACCCCCGCCCTTCTACTTAGCAGAGAGATGTTTATTCCTGTCGTTACAATGTGTTTTGTATTGTGACGTTGAATCTACGAGGAAAATACATTGGATTGTTTTGAGGGTGACATTTTAACCAGAGGATTATATCACCATGGTAACCAAATTTCAAATATGTTGAATATGTACCTTCAAAACAATGGCAAATCTTCAATGTTATATCCACTTATATCAGAAAATAAACAAAAAGGCTGTGAGGGGGGGGTCATAATAGTTTGTAGGCCAAACCGTTCAGAAGCTTCAGACATTTTCAGAAGAAGACCAATTTTCGGGATGTCTCATGGTCTGACAAACACCTCTGTAACTCTGCCACTTTTTCGACCGGAAGCCCGCCTTAAGCGGATACGGTGGATTGATACCTAATGTCTCTATCTTAAACTGACAGATTTTGATTGGAATGTTTTTATTATGTTACCTAGATTGACGCACGGGATTTAACCGAGCCCAGTCTGCTTAGCTAGTCACTGACTGACACCAATATGCTATCATGAAAATTATTGTTAATATCGAAGTCAGGTTAATAGGTTAGGTTAATCAGAGCAAATGAAACGTGACCATACTTTAACACTCATATACAGCGGCAAGAAAAAGTATGTGAACCCTTCGGAATTACCTGGATTTCTGCAGAAATTGGCCATCAAATTTGATCTGATCTTCATCTAAGTCACAACAATGGACAAACATAGTGTGCTTAACTTGTCTATATTGAATACATCATTTAAACATTCACAGTGTAGGTTGGAAAAAGTAGTATGTGAACCTGGAGTCCAATCAATGAGACGAGATTAGAGATGATGATTAGAGCTGCCTTGCCCTATAAAAAACCCTCACAAAATTAGTTTGCTATTCACAAGAAGCATTGCCTGACGTGAACCATGCCTCAAACAAAAGAGATCTCAGAAGACCTAAGATTAAGAATGCTTGACTTGCATAAAGCTAGAAAGGGTTACAAAAGTATCTCTAAAAGCCTTGATATTAATCAGTCCACAGTAAGACTAAATGTCTATAAATGGAGAAAGTTCAGCATTGTTGCTACTCTCCCTTGGAGTGGCTGTCCTGCAAAGATGACTGTAAGAGCACAGCGCAGAATGCTCAATGAGGTTAAGAAGAATCCTAGAGTGTCAGCTAAAGACTTACAGAAATCTATGGAACATGCCAACATCTCTGTTGACGAGTCTACGATACGTAAAACACTAAACAAGAATGGTGTTCATGGGAGGACACCACGGAAGAAGCCACTGCTGTCCAAAAAAAACAATTGGCTATCTGTCCGCCAATTGAAGCTCAACAGAAGTTGGGTGACGCAACTAGACAACGACCCAAAACACAGAAGTAAATCAACAACAGAATGGCTTCAACAGAAGAAAATACGCCTTCTGGAGTGGCCCAGTCAGAGTCCTGACCTCAACCCGATTGAGATTCTGTGGCATGACCTCAAGAGAGCAGTTCACACCAGACATCCCAAGAATATTGCTGAACTGAAACAGTTTATTAAAGAAAAATGGTCCAAAATTCCTCCTGACTGTTGTGCAGGTCTGATCCGCAACTACAGAAAATGTTTGGTTGAGGTTATTGCTGCCAAAGGAGGGTCAACCAGTTATTAAATCCAAGAGTTCACATACTTTTTCCACCCTACACTGTGAGTGTTTACACGGTGTGTTCAATAAAGACATGAAATCGTATAATTTTTTGTGTGTTAAGCAGACTGTGTTTGTCTATTGTTATGACCTAGATGAAGATCAGATAACATGTTATGACCAGTTTATGGAGAAATCCAGGTGTTTCCAAAGGGTTCACATACTTTTTATTGTCACTGTACAGTATCATCAATGAAGCTATTGGGCCTAAAAGCATTTGCAAAGTCATCAACAGCTATTGTTTAATCTCAACACAGAATTCAACTAAAAATAGACAATACAATAGGCTTAGGGTTTCAAGCTCTGGTTGATTTCAAATGTAATGATATTTAGGGATATTTAATTTAAATTGAAGTGATATTGAATTGTGTTTGGTGTTCAACGCAACCAAACATCAACATTTGAAGGAAAAGTATCTTCTGCTTGGATAGTTCCATCTGTGCCACTGACTTAGTCTGGCTTTGATGTCGGTTTAAGGCAGCCCCCCGCACCTCTATGATTCAGAGAGGTTGGGTTAAATGTGGAAGACACATTTCAGTTGAAGGCATTCAGTTGTACAACTGACTAGGTATCCCCTTTTCCCTTTAATTTCAGTTTGTCTACAAACTAATAATTGATATGTTGTGAATCCAACATATCAATTATTAGTTTTTAGACAAACTGTAATTAAAGACAAAAGTTTTCCTTTTTTTTTCTTAGATGTTTTAAAAAAATTCAATGATCTTCTTGAATTTGGTCAGCAACAATAGGTGTGGAGTGTGCTATTTCTGCCTTCTAGTCGAACAGGTCAAAGCCCAATATCACTTTTGAAATATAATAAATCCTATTAACTTGTCAACAAATTAACAAATTATATGTTGCATTCACTTATCCAACTCAACCAAAAATAAAAGTTAAAGAATGGGATTAAGCCACTGGCTCAGTTGGAACTGTCCAAGCAGTAAATATCTCCTTTAAAAGGTGCAGTATGCAGAAATCGCTCTGCCATTTCGTGGTTGCTAAAATTCTAGTAGTTCGCTTATTTCAGTGTATGTGGCAAAACAATCAAAACAGAATCATTGTACCATCTAAACTGCTGTGAAATATCTTTTCAATAACACAAAATATTGTATTTTCAGCTTTTTGAAGCTGGTGTACAAAACCGAAAGTAAAAACACAAACTTAAGAATGGGAAGCATAGAAATAGTACACAAGATCTACCGCTTCTTAGATTTTCTTTCAATGACAATGACAGATCTATAACTCACATTTCGGGGCAGGCAGGTAGCATAGTGGTTAGAGCGTTGAACTAGTAACCAAAAGTTTGCAAGATCAAATCCCTGAGCTGACAAGGTCAAAATCTGCCTGAACAAGGCAGCTAACCCACTGTTACTAGGCTGTCATTGAAAATAAGAATTTGTTCTTAACTGACTTGCCTAGTTAAATAAAGGTAAAATGTCTATGTGAATTTAAACGTTACATAATACATCTTTAAATGTTGATTTTTGGTTGCGTTGTCAACTAAACACAATTTAACATGACTTTTGTAATACAGTAAATCTTACAAACATTCCAAACTTAAAATGAGTAACAAATCAATGGCCACATTTTGAAGTTACTGTAACTATACATTTCTTCTAATGCAAATATATATGGCGTGCATTTTCAAGATAGCATGCATAGGTCATCGCAGGTCTGTGGATATTTTCACAATTGCTGTAATAATCTGAGCAGAATCTCGAACTGCATTGATCACTTGCACCATGTACTTTTCATGTAATCTCAATGGCAATCCAGGTAATTTGGTTCTGCTGTTAGATAAACAAAATATCTGACATTGTATTCCCATTTGAATGTTGCTGTGCTTTTAAATGGTTGAAAACGCAGTGAAAGATATTTGGGTGACAACTAAACCAAAAATCAACAAAAGAAACATCGCAAATAAACATGAAATGCAAATATACCCCCAGCCCAGGTACAATAAAAGCTCTGCTCCTGGGATTTAATTGCACCTCCAGAGAAGCTTTAGCATAGTGACTAGGTCTTGTTTGCATCTGCAAATGAGACAGAACCCAACTGGCCCATGTCACCTTGGAAACAGGCCATCAGCACTGTCTGCATGTCAGTCCTCTAAATTTTTTCAACCTTTATTTTACTAGGCAAGTCAGTTAAGAACAAATTCTTATTTTCAGGAGCTTTAGCATAGTGACTAGGTCTCATTTGCATCTGCAAATGAGACAGAACCCAACTGGCCAATGTCACCTTGGAAACAGGCCATCAGCACTGTCTACATGTCAGTCCTCTCCTTCATTTTTTTAATCATTATTTTACTAGGCAAGTCAGTTAAGAACAAATTCTTATTTTCAATGACAGCCTAGGAACAGTGGGTTAACTGCCTGTTCAGGGGCAGAAATACAGATTTATACTCAGCTAAGGGAATTGAACTTGCAACCTTTCGGTTACTAGTCCGGCGTTCTAATCACTAGGCTACCCTGCCGTATCTGTATCTGTATCTGTATCTGAAGCTGGATCACTCCAACCGCATCTACACTTTGATGGAGAGGAGTAAATATCTTCAGCATTTCCAACCTCTAAAACAAACCAATTCTAGACAAAAACAACACAACCATAACAAAGGCCAAACTAAAATAACCTTTCTTATAATTTTCTCACAGAAACTGTGTAAGGGAGAATCATGTGCAGTGTTCTTGAAATAGCAGGCTCGTGCGAAGTGACGAGAGTCTGGCTGCTGCAGGCTGGGTCCTTGATGTTTCAACATAATGAGATCCATTGATCAATAACAGATAAGCCAACAAGTTAGTAGGAAGGGCCAGATTGCCCTTTGTCAGAAAGTAAACTGCCTGTTACTCAGGCCCAGAAGCTAGGATATGCATATAATTGGTAGTATTGGATAGAAAACACTCTGAAGTTTCTAAAAATGTATGTGAGTATAACAGAACTGATATGGCAGGTGAAAACCAGAGGAAAATCCATCCAGAATTTTTGTTTTTTAGGTCACAGTCTTTCCATTGACTCCCTATTGACAATACATTACAATAGCGCCCAGATTGCAGTTTCTATGGCTTCCACTAGACAGTCTTATCACATGGTTTCAGGCTTGTTTTTTGAAAAACGAACAAGAAACAAGAAATTGTAGTTCTTCCATGTGGCTCGTGAAAAGGACACTACTGTTTTGGCGCACATTAATGAGTGTGCGCTCTTCATTATTTCTCTTCCCTATTGAACAGGCTATTCTCCGTCTGAAATATTATTGTTTATTTAGATATTTGACACCTGAGGATTAATTAGAAACATCGTTTGACTTGTTTGGACGAACTTTACCGGTAACTCTTTGGATTTCTTTGTCTGCATGTTGAACGACTGGATTACAGAACTCCATGGCGCCAACTAAACTGACTATTTGGGATATAAAGAAGGACTTTATCGAACAAAACAACCATTCTAGGAACAGTGGGTTAACTGCCTTGTTCAGGGTCAGAACGACAGATTTTTACCTTGTCAGCTCAGGGATTTGATCTTGCAACCTTTCATATTAGTAGTCCAACACTCTAACCACTAGGCTACCTGCCACCCCAAAGGAAGTTTGAGGAAGGGAAGCTTGTGGAAGGCTACCCGAAACGTTTGACCCAAGTTAAACAATTTAAAGGCAATGCTACCAAATACTAATTGAGTGTATGTAAACTTCTGACCCACTGGGAATGTGATTAAAGAAATAAAAGCTGAAATAAGTAATTCTCTCTGCTATTATTCTGACATTTCACATTCTTAAAATAAAGTTGTGATCCTAACTGACCTAAGAGGGAATTTCTACTGGGATTAAATGTCAGGAATTGTGAAAAACTGAGTTTAAATGTATTTGGCTAAGGTGTATGTTAACTTCTGACTTCAACTGTAAATGGCAATATCAGTGGGTTTTGTGATGAATGAGCCATCTGATTCAAATATTTCATTTAAGGTGCTCCAAAGCTTTTTACTATCATTCTTTGTAATGTCTTTTTGTTTCACAGTGTAGTTTCTTCTTTTTATTCCATTTAGTTACAATGCAGCCGCTAATGGAGATCCATAATAAATACAAATACAAATACACCCACAGAGTTGCAATAGTCTCTGTGTAGGGCTACTGTGGCTGTTCAGGAGGAGAGTCAAAGGTTTCTTCATTTTTTGTTGTTGATTAGGCCTAGTCTATAGCCTACGTTCTGTTCAGCTTGAGAAGGAGAGTGCGAAGATGAGATAGAGGACCTGAGGTCAACTTTGATAGCTTGCTACTACTATAATTTATTTTATTAAAAACAATTTGTTTCTTGCACATTATGTATTTATCAGAGTTACTGATCTCACAATGAGCCAGATTCGAGTAAAATTGTGGTGCTGAAACTTGAAGCACAATCAATCGGAAATGAACAGCTCTTGGAGCTGAAAGTAGGCGAATTCAAGTAGGCATAATTCATTTCAACCGTCTTCATTTTAATTAGACTTTACTAACAACAAGAGGGCTTTGTGTTGGAGCCTATTTCTTCCTATTTAAGAAATAAGAGTGAGGCCTACCTGTTTGACAGAAATTAGGCTGTAGGCTGCTACAGTGGCTTGAGAAAGTATTCACCCCCCCATTTTCCTATTTTGTTGCTTTACAACCTGGAATTAAAATATATTTTGGGGGGGTTTGTATCATTTGATTTACACAACATGCCTACCACTTTGAAGATGCAAAATATTTTTTATTGTGAAACAAACAAGAAATAAGACAAATAAACAGAAAACTTGAGCGTGCATAAGTATTCATTCCCCAAAGGCAATACTTTATAGAGACACCTTTTGCAGCAATTACAGCTGCAAGTCTCTTGGGGTATGTCTCAATAAGCTTGCCACATCTGGCCACTGGGATTTTTGCCCATTCTTCAAGGCAAAACTGCTCTAGCTCCTTCAAGTTGGATGGGTTCCGCTGGTGTACAGCAATCTTTAAGTCATACCACAGATTCTCAATTGGATTGAGGTCTGGGCTTTGACTAGGCCATTCCAAGACATTTAAATGTTCCCCTTAAACCACTCAAGTGTTGCTTTAGCAGTATGCTTAGGGTCATTGTCCTGCTGGAAGGTGAACCTCCATCCCAGTCTCAAATTTCTGGAAGACTGAAACAGGTTTCCCTGTATTTAGCGCCATCCATAATTCCTTCAATTCTGACCAGTTTCCCAGTCCCTGCTGATGAAAAACATCCCCACAGCATGATGCTGCCTCCACCATGCTTCACTGTGGGGATGGTGTTCTCGGGTGATGAGACGTGTTGGGTTTGCATCACACATAGCATTTTCCTTGATGGCCAAAAAGCTACATTTTAGTCTCATCTGACCAGAGTACCTTTTGGCAAACACCAAACGTGTTTGCTTATTTTTTTCTTTAAGCAATGGCTTTTTTCCGGCCAGTCTTCCATAAAGCCCAGCTCTGTGGAGAGTATGGCTTAAAGGGGTCCTATGGACAGATACTCTAATCTCCGCTGTGGAGCTTTGCAGCTCCTTCAGGGTTATTATTGCCCTCCTTGCCTGGCAAGTGAGTTTTGGTGGGCGGCCCTCTCTTGGCAGGTTTGCTGGTGGGCGGCCCTCTCCTGGCAGGTTTAATGGTGCTCCATGGGATATAGCCATTTGATTAGTCAGGATAGCCATTTGATTAGCTGTTCAGGAGTCTTATGGCTTGGGGGTAGAAGCTGTTTAGAAGCCTCTTGGACCCAGACTTGGCGCTCTTTGATGATTTTTAGGGCCTTCCTCAGGTCTCATATTTTATTATTGTGCTCTTGTGCGGTTGCCTTGTTTCTGTTAAGATTCTAAGTAAAAGTCTGTATTTACCCTTACCTCTGCTTGCTGTGTTTTCCTGCGCCTGGGTTTGAGTTCGTACTAGCATTATTGTTACACTAGACCTAAGGCCACAATGGTCCCAGCAGAGACTTCTCAGTCGTCAGAGGAACATTCCGAACTCCACCATATGCGGTCGGCTCTCACTCACCATGGAACTCTGATTGGTTGCCATGAGGTGCGGCTGCAGACAATGTCGGATGATTTAAGAACTCGTGTCCGCTCTGCAGACAGGACAGGCAGGAGCAATGGCTGCTGCACCTCTGGCTGCTCCTAATCCTCCACTCCCTACCAGCTTCGGGAGCTGGCCTCATCTCCCGGCACCGGAGCGCTATGAGGGGCATCCTGGGAGGTGTCGTGGGTTCCTGCTCCAATGCTCTTTCGCCTTCGAGCTGCAGGCATCAACATTTCCCACTGAGCGTTCAAGAGTGGCATACGTCACCTCCTTGCTCTCAGGACGGGCTCTGGCCTGCGCCACGGCCATGTGGGAGCAGCAATCAGACATTTGTTTTAATTGGCAAAGTTTCACCCAGGAGATGAAGAGGGTTTTTGATCACCCCATCAGTGGCAGGAACACTGCTCAAAAACTCATTGCGCTTCTGCAGGGCAGCCGAAGCGTAGCTGATTGCGCCATTGACTTTTGGACGTTCGCTGCTGAGAGCGGTTGGAATACAGAGGCACTTCACTCAGCCTTTCTGAATGGACTCAGCAAGGTTCTCAAGGATGAACTGTCTTCCCGGGACAACCCTGACACTCTGGATTTGTCGTTCTGGCCATCCGGATTGACAACCGGTTTTGGGAACGTCGTCGTGAGAGGGGTTCCAAGTTTTTTTCCAGTGTTTCGGGTTCCGCTGAGGGAGTCGATTCTTCGGCTCTGGTTCTCAATTCGGCTCTGGTTCTCACTTTCCGCTTTGGAGAGAAGGCGCAAGATTAACAGGCAACATTGTCTTTACTGTGGGACAGTCTGGACATTTCCATGCCTCCTGTCCCGAGCTGACAGGAAACGGGATGACTCGTCAGTAGACGGGAGAATAATGATGAGTCAGATACAGCCTCCAGCTGCAGACACGGTACGCACCTTGCTTCTGGCCAACCTGCGGTGGGACAATGGGCAGTTGGACATTCCTGCTTTCATAGACTCTGGAGCAACTGGCTGTTTTATGGATCGCACATTAGCTCGCCTAACAGGGGCTGCCTCTCACTAAGCTGGACATTCCTTTGTCGGTCACTGCGCTGGATGGCCAACCCTTAGGGTCTGGGAAGGTGAAGCAACTCACCATGCCTATTCAGATACGACTTCTGGATTATCATGTGGAGTTTATCCAGTTACATTTGGTGGACTCTCCTAAGCTTCCCCTGGTTTTTGGACATCCGTGGCTTTCTATCCATAATCCTCAAATTGACTGGCCCTCGGGAAGAGTTCTGGGATGGAATCCTTCATGCCAGTCCACCTGCCAGAAACTCTCTCCACATCTTTCAGGCCCTGCTCATCTGGAGGCTTCCGATTCTCCTGTTCCCCCAGCTGGGGATGACAAGCCTGATCTTTCCCGCGTACCTCGGGATTACTGGGATCTGGGTCAAGTCTTCAGCAAACGAAGGGCCAGTGAACTGCCTCCTCACAGATCCTACAATTGTGCCATCGACCTCTTGCCCGGCACCACTCTTCCGAGAGGAGGGCTATATTCTCTCTCAGGTCCAGAGACTGCAGCCATGAACAGTTATATTAAGGAGGCTTCTGAGGGTGGTTTTATTCACCTACCACTTCACCTGCAGGAGCAGGTATTTTTTTTGTTGGAAAGAGGGATCAAGAACCATTACCGTCTTCCTTCTATGTCGTCAGCCTTTGAGAGACTCCAGGTAGCTACGTTTTCTCAAAATTGGATTTACAGAACGGTGCACATCAGACAGGGAGACATCAGACAGTGAGACGAGTGGAAGACAGCGTTCAAAAACCCAAATGGACATTATGAGTACCGTGTCATGCCATTTGGACTTACAAATGCTCCAGTTGTTTTCCAGGCCCTGGTTAATACTTTAACTCTTTAGGCATCATCAGCAGTGGTGACGGTTTTGGAGAGTCTAGCGTGCCCAAAGTAAAATACCTGCCACTCAGGCCCAGAAACTAGGATATGCACATAATTAGTACTATTGGATAGGAAACACTCTGAAGTTTCTAAACCGTTAACCTCTCAGGGATCATTGGGGCGCTAGCGACCCACTCCCGACACCACCAGATAAAATGTAAAGCGCCAAATTCAAAATCCCAAAGTTGAATTATTAAAAATCCACCAATATACAAGTGTTTCATACTCATCAAAAGCTCTGTTTCTTGGCAATATCACAGCGTTGTCAGATTTCAAAAAGGCTTTACGGCGAAAGCACTACATTTGATTGTTTGAGGGCATCACCTCACATACTTTTCACATAGCCATGAATTCATTAGCCAGCGTGGCACACACAACACATTTCACAGCAAAAACAAATCAATTACCTGTTGAAGAACTTCTGCTGAGGTCATCCTAAGTGTCCAACGAAGACAATCCATGGTTCTTTTGTTAGAAAAAGTCATGTATTATATCCATAAATCTCCATTTGGTTCNGTTAAAATAATGTCTGTGAGTATAACAGAACTGATATAGCAGGTGAAAATCCATCCGGATTTGCATTTTTTTTTTTTTTGACCTTTTTCTCCTGGCTGCCTATTGGATTCAATGTTATGTAGGACTGAGACTGCAGTACCTATGGCTTCCACTGGATGTCAACAGTCTTTAGACAGGGTTCCATGACGTTAGGTTGAATTAGAAGCCAATAGAAGAAGAATTTAGACGTGGACCCCGGAACTCAATAGAATGACATGCGCGTTCACGGTCTCGCGCGCTCTGTGTTTTTTTTCCTTTCATATCGTTCAGGCTATAATCCGGTTGAAATATTATAGTAAATATACATAAAAGGATACCTAAGGATACATTAAAAATGATGTTTGATATGTTTGGAGAAAGTTGACAGGTATAATTTGAACGCGTTCTCTTCACGGTTCAACGGGCGACTCGACGGTGGATTTTCTGAACATAACGCATCAACCAAACGGAGATTTATGGATATAATAAATTACTTTTTCTAACAAAAGAACCATTGGATGTCTTCGTTGGACACTTGGGAAGCCCTCAGCAGAAGTTCTTCGACAGGTAAGTGATTTATTTTAGCTCTTATATGGGTTTTGTGTGACCCGCGCTGGATATGAATTAATGCTAATGCATAAATGTTAGAGGTGCTATCCTAAAAAAATCAAATGTTGTGCTTTCGCCGTAAAGCCTTTTTGAAATCTGACAACGCTGTGATATTGCCAAGAATCAGAGCTTTTGATGACTATGCAACACTTGTATATTGATGAATGTTTAATAATTCAACTTTTGGATTTTGAATTTGGCGCCTTACATTTCATCGGGTAGTGTCGGGAACGGCCCGCTAGCACCCCGTTTATCCCTAAGTGGTTAATGATGTGCTGCGCTTCACCAGTTCGTGTTTGTGTACCTGGATGACACCCTCATCTTCTCCAGGTCCATGGTTGAACATATCCAATATGTTTGTGAAGGCCGAAAAGTGTGAGTTTCACGTTCCTCAGATCTCCTTCCTGGGCTACATTGTGTCTCAGGGCTGTGTACGGATGGACCAAAAGGTAGAAGCGGTGATCAACTGACCATGGCCCAGCACAGTCAAGCAAGTCCAGCGTTTTGGGGGTTTTGCTAATTTCGCTTGGATCCATCATCCCCATGTCGCTTATCCTTGCGCTGGTGTCCTGGGGTATAGAGACTGTAGTGAGGGATGTGCAAGGTAGGGAGGCAGTTCCTGACGGCTGTCCATCTAACAGACTTTTTTTCTAACAGACTTTTTTTTTTTTCGTCTTGAGGCACGGTCCAAGGTACTTCAGTGGGCTCACTCGTCACGTCTCACCTCTCATCCGGGAGGGCAGCAAACGCTAGAGTTTCTGAAGACGAGGTTTTTGTGACCCTCTGCGGACACTCAGACCTTTGTGGCTGCCTGTCCAACATGCGCCCGGAATAAGACTCCTCGTCAGCAGCCTCTGGGGCTTCTTCATCCGCTGCCAACACCTTCTCGACCTTGGTCTCATCTCTCTATGGATTTCATCATGGGTCTTCCATCCTCAGAGGGCCACACTGTCATCCAGGTCATTATGGACCGCTTTTCCAAGGCAGCACATTTCATTCCGCTGCCTAAGCTTCCATCTGCCCGTGAAACTGCTCAGCTAGTTATTCAGCATGTTTTCCGCCTTCACGGACTTCCTCTGGACATCGTCTCCAACCGGGGCCCCCAGTTTGCCTCCAGATTCTGGAGGGCGTTCTGTACTCTTCTTGGGTCATCAGCCAGTTTTGTCCTCGGGCTATCACCCTCAGCCCAACGGTCACATGGAGTGGGTGAACCAGGATCTGGAGAACGCCTTACGGTGCTGTGTGTCCGCCAACCCCGCCACTTGGAGTCAGCATCCTCCCTGGGTGGAGTACGCACACAACCCTCTCCAGTGTTCCTCCACCAGCCTGTCACCATTCCAGGGTTTGTATGGATACCAACCTCCTCTGTTTCCAGATAAGGAGATTGAAGTGGTGGTTCCATCTGCTCAACATCTCATCTCTCATTTCTGCTGGACCTGGAAGAAGGCTCGGTCAGCACTCCTGAGGTCCTCAGCTCGGGTTCAACGACAGGCCAACCGTCATCGCCGTTGGAGTCCTCTCCTGCATCCAGGCCAGATGGTCTGGTTGTCTACTAGGGATCTGCCTCTGCACGTGGAATCAAGGAAATTGGTACCCCGGTACGTTGGGCCATTCAAGGCTCTATGGCGCATTAATCCAGTGGCCTATCCAGTGGCCTGTGGTTACCTTGTTTCTGTTAAGATTCTAAGTAAAAGTTCTGGATTTACCCTTACCTCTGCTTGCCGTGTTTCTCTGCACCTGGGTTCGAGTTCGTACAAGCATTATTGTTACACCATGCACTCTTTAAATAGCCTACCTCCATGTCAATGAACGGCTGTTAAATTAAAACTAAGACTCAAACTGAGGGGGTATGAGAGTATGCCATAGGACTATCTTTTATTAAAGAAAATGGCAAAAAGCAAAGGCCTATCCCTTTTTAGCTTAAGATTAAAAAATAAATAAAACTGATCCGATTATATAAAGTGATCTATATCAGCCCTTTGGACCACAATACTTGTAAAGGTTTAAAATACCCGGGAAAGATGATATGCATATGGGGATATCACTGTTTTGTTTCTTTCGCATTTAGAGGCTGACGTTGCTTGGAAAATAATAGAATTCTGTTGCTATCAATTGATTAAGCTCTTCACTGTTGTTTAAACACCGATTTTAGAGAAACACTTGTGACCTTCTCTCATTGGGTTAAGCAATGGAAGAAGAGTAGCCAGCAGTTAAAGTTACAGTGCATTTGGAAACTATTCAGACTATCCACTCAAGACCCAGTTGCAAACAGTTCGAAGTAACAATAGTTTATTACAAAAACAGGTGGCAGGTAAATGACAGGTCAAGGGCAGGCAGAGGTCAATAATCCAGAGCGGAGTCCGAAAGGTACAGTACGGCAGGCAGGCTCAGGGTCAGGGCAGGCAGAATGGTATAAACCGGGAAAACTGGAAAACGGGGGGGGGGGGGCAAGCCGGACAGGAAGATCACGTCACTGACTCAACCCACTCAAGCGACGCTGGGGGGGCCAGGGACGGCATGGAAGAGCACCAGTAAGCCAGCCCCTGTAATAGGGTTAGAGGCAGAGAATTCCAGTGCAGAAGGGAACCGGCTAGGCAGAGACAGCAAGGGTGGTTCGTTGCTCCAGTGCCTTTCCGTTCACCTTCACACTCCTGGGCCAGACTACACTCAATCATAGGACCTACTGAAGAGATGAGTCTTCAATAAAGACTTAAAGGTTGAGACCGAGTCTGCGTCTCTCACATGGATAGGCAGACCATCCCATAAAAATGGAGCTCTATAGGAGAAAGCCCTGCCTCCAGCTGTTTGCTTAGAAATTCTAGGGACAGTAAGGAGGCCTGCGTCTTGTGACCGTAGCGTACGTATGTACGGCAGGACCAAATCGAAAAGATAGGTAGGAGCAAGCCCATGTAATGCTTTGTAGGTTAGCAGTAAAACCTTGAAATCAGCCCTTGCCTTAACAGGAAGCCAGTGTAGAGAGGCTAGCACTGGAGTAATATGATCACATTTTTGGGTTCTAGTCAAGATTCTAGCAGCCGTGTTTAGCACTAACTGAAGTTTATTTAGTGCTTTATCCGGGTAGCCGGAAAGTAGAGCATTGCAGTAGTCTAATCTAGAAGTGACAAAAGCATGGATGAATTTTTCTGCATAATATTTGGATAGAAAGTTTCTGATTTTTACAATGTTACGTTGATGGAAAAAAGCCGTCCTTGAAACAGTCTTGATATGTTCGTCAAAAGAGAGATCAGGGTCCAGAGTAACGCCGAGGTCTTTCACAGTTTTATTAGAGATGACTGTACAACCATCAAGATTAATTGTCAGAAGATCTCTTTGTTTCTTGGGACCTAGAACAAGCATATATGTTTTGTCAGAGTTTAAAAGTAGAAAATGTGCCGTCATCCACTTCCTTATGTCTGAAACACAGGCTTCCAGGGTGGGCAATTTTGGGGCTTCACCATGTTTCATTGAAATGTACAGCTGTGTGTCATCCGCATAGCAGTGAAAGTTCACATTATGTTTCCGAATGACATCACCAAGTGGGAAAATATATAGTGAGCGGTGCTTAACGTCTTAGGGAGCAGGGCATGAGGTGACCGTTTTGGAGACCCTGGCGTGCCCAAAGTAAAATGCCTCCCATTCAGGCCCAGAAAAAAGGATATGCACATATTTAGTACCATTGGATAGGAAACACTCTGAATTTTCTACAAGTGTTAACCATTTGTCTGTGAGTAAAACAGAACGGATATGGCAGGCGAAACCTCGAGGAATTTCTGTCCTGGAAAAAGTGGTTTTGACACATTGCTCATTTGGAACCCCTCCCTTATGAAAATGCCCTTATAAGGGCATATGAATGCAGTACCTATCGCTTCCTCTGGATGTCAACAGTCTCGAGACAGTGTTCAGATTTTTTTTAGATGCTATTAGAGCAGAGAAGAAGAGGAATCAGGAAGTGTCCCCAGAGATGTCAATAGAAGAGGACGCGCGCTCTCGCCAAGTGCGCTCTGTGGTTTTTTCCTTTCTTATAGCCCAGTTTATATTCCGGTTGAATTATTATAGTAAATATACATAAAAGTGTTCCTAAGGATACATTAAAAAGGATGTTTGATTGTTCTTGGACAAGTTTATAGGTATAAGTTGAACGAGTTCTCTTCACGTTTCAATGGAGGAGTGGAGGCTGTAGTTTCTGATTATAACGCGCGAACCAAACGGAGATTTATGGATATAATACATTACTTTTTCTAACAAAAGAAACATGGATTGTCTTCGTTGGACACTTGGGAAGCCATCAGCAGAAGTTCTTCAATAGGTAATTGATTTGTTTTCGCTGTGAAATGTGTTTTGTGTGAACCGTGAAGGCTAATGAATTCATGGTAATGGGAAAAATAGTGAAGGTGCTACCCTCAAACAATCAAATGTGGTGCTTTCGCCGTAAAGCCTTTTTGAAATCTGACAACGCTGTGATATTGCCAAGAAACAGAGCTTTTGATGAGTATGAAACACTTGTATATTGGAGCATGTTTAATAATTCAACTTTTGGATTTTGAATTTGGCGCCTTGCATTTCACCTGGTAGTGTCGGGAGTGGGGCGCTAGCGCACCACCACTCCCTAAGAAGTTAAGGTCCAGGAACGCTCGGTCAGCAGCTGGGGACCACGTGAACGGGACCTTGGGAGAGGTGAGTGCTGACAGGGGGGAAGCCAGGGTGCTGTAACTCCGGATAAAACGGCGATAGAAATGGACAAATCCTAAGAAACGTTGCTGCTGCAATCTGGACGTGGGTTAGGGCCAATCCACCACCACTCTCACCTTTCCCGGATCCATCTGTACATTCCTAGAAGC
>QNTS01003398.1:24816-35426 GCA_003317085.1 Hucho hucho | reverse complement strand
AGATAAACTTTTGTTATTGACCAAATACTTATTTTCCACCATAATTTGCAAATAAATTCATTAAAAATCCTACAATGTGATTTTCTGGATTTTTTTTCCTCATTTTGTCTGTCATAGTTGAAGTGTACCTATGATGAAAATTACAGGCCTCGCTCATCTTTTTAAGTGAGAGAACTTGCACAATTGGTGGCTGACTAAATACTTTTTTTCCCCACTGTATATTTACTATAATAAATCAACCGGAATATAAACTGAGCTCTAAAGACGGTAAAAAACACAGTGCGTGCTTGGCGAGAGCGCGCGCCCAGTCCTATAGAGTTCCAAAGGGAGACTTCCTGATTTCCTCTTCTTCTCTGCTCTATTTCATCTGAACAGAATCAAATCACTTTCTTGAGACTGTTGACATCCAGAGGAAGCGATAGGTACTGCATTCATATGCCCTTATATGGGCATTTTCATGAGGGAGGGGTTCCAAATGAGGCACTCTGTGAAAACCACTTTTTCCAGGACAGAAATTCCTCGGGGTTTCGCCTGCCATATCTGTTCTGTTTTACTCACAGACAAATGGTTAACAGTTTTACAAAATTCAGAGTGTTTCCTATCCAATGGTACCAAATATGTGCATATCCTATTTTCTGGGCCTAAATGGGAGGCATTTTACTTTGGGCACGCCAGGCTCTCCAAAACGGTCAAGTTGTGCACTGATCCCCTAGAGGTTAACCTCCTCTGATGATCCATGAAGGAATGTGTCGAACAGGGATTCCGGGTTCCAGGCACTCTTGGCAGCCAATGTGCGGAAATCAACCGCATAGTCCGCCACACAGCGGGAGTCTTGGTGAAGCTGGAGTAACTTCCTGGCAGCCTATCTCCCGGACAGCAGAGAATCTAAAACCTTTTTCACCTCAAACTCACCACAAACTCCTCCAGGCTGTAACACTGCAGTAGCCCAGGTGAGAGCCCTCCCGGACGTTAGTGTTATGAGATACGCTATCTTTGAGCGGTCCGAGGGGAAGGACGAGGGCTGCAGCTCGAAGATGAGGGAACACTGGGAGAGAAACACCTGACAGGTTCCTGACCCTTCAGCGATGCGAGTTCTGGAGGAGGTAAGCGGGGTTCTCAGGAAGCTGGGGTGGCCTGGAGAGACGCACTGCTGACAGCGGTGTTACTGGGGACTGGGAGGCTACTGTCGTGGCTGGCGACCTCACAGATAATCTGCGGAATTGCTCCAGCAATGTATTCAAGGCACAGTCATGGCGTTCTACCAAGGTCTGGAATCCGTCCATAAGATCTCGGAGTAACTCCTCGTGTCTCCCAATGGTGGCTCCTTGGGAGGAGATGGTGTTTCTTAGCTGGTCCAAGTCTGATGGGACAGTCATGGCCAGTTCGTACTTTCAGATCTCAGGATAAGACCCAGATGCAGACAGTTCAACGTAACAAAAGTTTATTACAAAAACAATGTGGCATGCAAACGACAGGTCAAGGGCAGGCAGAGGTCAGTAATCCAGGGCAGTGTCACAGGGTACAGAACTGCAAGCAGGCTCAGGGCAGGCAGAATGTCCAAAACCAGAAAAACTAGAAAACAGGGACTAGAGAGAAAAAGAGGAATACGGGAAAGATGCTGGTAGGCTTGACGACACAAGACGAACGGCCAACAGACAAACAGAAAACAAAGGTATAAATGCACAGGGGATAATGGGGGAAATGGGCAACACCTGGAGGAGAGTGGAGACAAGCACAAGACAGGTGAAACAGATCAGGGTGTGACACAGACCTCTTGACTTTTTCCAAATTTTGTTACGTTACAGCCTTATTCTAAAATGGTCCACATCAATCTTCACACAATACCTCATAAAGACAACGCAAAAACAGATTTTTAGACGTTTTTGCAAATGTATTACAAATAAAAAACTTAAATATAACATTTACATAAGTATTCAGACCATAAGTATTAAGTATTTAATTTACTCAGTACTTTGTTGAAGCACCTTTGGCAGCCTTGAGTCTTCTTGGCTGTGTGCTTAGGGTCGTTGCCCTGTTGGAAGGTGAACCTTCGCCCCAGTCTGAGTTCCTGAGCGTTCTGGAGCAAGTTTTCATCAAGGATCTCTCTGTACTTTGCTCCTTTCATCTCTCCCTCAATCCTGACTAGTCTACCAGTCCCTGTCGCTGAAAAACATCTCCACAGCATGATGCTGCCATCACCATGATTCACTGTAGGGATTGTGCCAGGTTTCCTCCAGACGTGACGCTTGGCATTCAGGCCAAAAAGTTCAATCTTGGTTTCATCAGACCAAAGAATCTTGTTTCTCATAGTCTGAGAGTCATTAGATGCCTTTTGGCAAACTCCAAGTGGGCTGTTATGTGCCTTTTACTGAGGAGTGACTTATGTCTGGCCACTCTACCATAAAGGCCTGATTGATGGAGTGCTGCATAGATGGTTATCCTTTGGGAAGGTTCTTTCATCTCTACAGAGGAACTCTGGAGCTCTGTCAGAGTAACCACTGGGTTCTTGGTCACCTCCCTGACCAAGGCCCTTATCCCCCGATTGCTCAGTTGGGCCAGGTAGCCAGCTGTAGGAAGAGTCTCGGTGGTTCCAAACTTCTTCCATTTAAGAATGATGGAGGCCACTGTGTTCTTGGAGACTTTCAATGCTGCATAAATGTTTTGGTAACCTTCCCCAGATCTTTGCCTCGACACAATCCTGTCTCAGAGCTCTACGGACAATTCCTTCGACCTCGTGGCTTGGTTTTGCTCTGACATGCGCTGTCAACCTGTGGGACCTTAAATAGACAGGTGTGTGCCTTTCCAAATCATGTCCAATCAATTGAATTGTAGAAACATCGCAAGGATGATCAATGGAAACAGGATGCACCTGACCTCAATTTCGAGTCTCATAGCAAAGGGTCTGAATACTTATTATGTAAATAAGGTATTTCTGTGTTTTATTTTTAATACATTTGCAAAAATTGCTAAAAACCTGTTTTCACTTTGTCATTATGGGGTATTGTGTGTAGATTGATGATTGTTGTTTTAAATGTAATCAATTTTAGAATAAGGCTGTAGCATAACAAAATGTGGAAAAAGGGTAGGGGTCTGAATACTTTCAGAATGCACTTTTGTTACTTTTTATGTGTCAGTCGGACTACTCTGTCTGCGGTAGAAAGGTTGGACTAACTTTTGAAAGTACAGTAACATGCTCAGATTCCTAATTACGTCTCAGATTTAATTATTTGTAAACACGGACAGTTTCGTTGCAAACAAGACACACTTGGCATTAGAGAAATATGGTAGGCCTATCTCTCTGTCCATTCTTAGCCTGTAATTTGGTTCATTTGTGTGGTAAAAAAAGATTCCGCTAATATGTAAAATTACATAGAATGGCATGAAATGTTTATAAAAGGCAATTTTTTTCTTGGACCTATTTTACTATAAAGGAGATCTTTCCACCCCTACTCTTGTCCACGGTGGTCTGCGAACCCACAACCTTCTGGCCCGCAGCCCTGTGTGCTATCAAAATTCCTGTGTAACTATGTAATCCTTACAGGACGAAGAACAGTTTCTAAAACTGCACATCTAAGGCTCTGGTCTGTCCAAGAAGTGAGGGTAAACAGAAGACATGTTCTTTGCTATCCACTTTGTGATAATTCTTATTTTGGGTATAGGGGAGGGTCAAAATTTTGTTTTTCAAGGGATCAGGGACGGTTTAGGTCAAAGGTATTTTACTGAAGGGAGGGCAATCCATTTTCATTTCAGTTTTCCAATTTTCTCCATGTAACCCTTATTATAAATAACGTTCACTCCCTAACATTCTTAGAACGTTCTTTGAACGTTACAAATGTTTTCTTGCGTTTTTTATGGAAAGTTTTCTTAATTTTCTGAGAACATTACTTTAAATAGAACCATGAGGAAACCTGCAGAAAATGTTATGCTGAAGTACTGAAATTCCCAGAGAAGAACATTGTTTCTTAACATTCTCTGAACTATTTGAGAACATTCCCAATGTCAGACCAGTTGGAAAACGTTCCTAGAACATGACCAAGAATGTAATTAAATGTAACTATGTTTTAACGTTTATGATACGTTCTGTTAAAGTAACCAAGGAAAATTATGTTATTTTGTCAAGTTCTGTAAATGTGCTGGGAATGTTCCAAAGTGAAGTAACTATCCTGCACCATTCCCAGAACGTTGTGGAAAGGTTGTATGCAAAATAACCACAGGACAACCACACTCTCACCAAGCTCTAAGCAACATAATGGTTCTCAGAACATTATGTGCATCTTGAAAGGAGGACATCCGTATCACATCCGGCTGTGATTGGGAGTCCCATAGGGCGGCGCACAATTGGCCCAGCGTCGTCCGTGTTTGGCCGGGGTAGGTCGTCATCATAAAAAAGAATTTGTTCTTAACTGACTTGCCTAGTTAAATAAAAATGTTTAAATAAATGATGAAGCCCTAGCTGTTTTCCCGCTCGTTCTATAGACACAATTAGAAGATCATTAAGATGCTGTATTATAGGCTATGTGCTGGCTGTATTGTCATGATAATGTCCCTTATAGAATTACCTGAAGATTATTATCAAATATTAGATTCACATGTAAATGTTTATCCTAAAGCATGTTTATGAACGGGATTTTTCTGGTATGCAACACATATTAGGAAGCAGGCACAATCTAATCTAACCTAGAGCCCCACAGCAGCTGAATGCTCTCCCATATAGTATCATGGTTAACCCCAACCATGGGGTTAATTGCATATTTGCTGTGAGTGCAAATGCCTCTGGCTGCCTAAAAACACTTCATTGCTATTGTTTTTTCCCGAACAGAAACAACTTAGTTGAGCACAAGTGAGACTCCACCTTTTCAAGCTTTATGGCTTTGTATCTAGCTTTTTCCTGGAACATAATAGTTTCAGGAGGAATCTCTAGTTGTCACCCGCCCTCCCTCTGGTTTGAAAGATGCATGTTGCTCTGGAAGGAATTGCAGCGTTTCTAGCGAAGGGATGGCTGTCGTAGACCTTGTTAATCACTTCCTGTTATTGTCTCTCTGAGGATGCGGATGGGCACTGATATTGCCGGGGTTCAATAGCAGACTTTCAATTTCCCGTGTGTGTGTGTGTGTGTGTGTGTGTGTGTGTGTGTGTGTGTACATGTATGTGTTTGTGGCAAAGGAAGGTGTTTATAGGCTGAAGGATGCAGGATGACTTGCTTTTGTTGTTACTTTGTCAATGATTGATAAAATACTCAAAACGAGCCATCTAGTAACAATAGGATGGATTGGATAGATTGCCATTATTGATTGTAGCAGCACAAAACCTATACATGCAATTTGAAAAGACAATAACTGAGAGAGGAATCTATTTGAAGGCAATCTAACCCATTCTGGGTAATCCCACAAATCCTATCTATAAAAGTGATTTATAGAGAAGACCAGGTGTGGGAGAGGTGCTAATGCTTGGTGTCACTTTGTGGACCTCCTGGGAAGTCAGAGGAAAAGGAGAGCATGGTATACACAGCAGGTAGAGATTAGCCAAATGTGGGAATATTGCTGGGATAAAACAGATATCCTGATGGAGACATTGTAAATAACATAGGTAATAAAATGTTGTATTGGTTGCCTTACAACGTTCTGTATGTTATTTTGTGTTGAGAAAAAAGTAATAACACTAAATATATTTATAAAGACCAGTGAAATCCCCATAAGCATAAATACGATCACACACAGTTTTTTTCATAATTTACTAATTTACGTACTGTACATACTGCTGAGCGTCCTGATGGTTTTGACTAGGTTGGGTGTTGATGCAACTACATGATCATGTCCCTTGATGTACACTATCCTTTTGATTAAGCTATCAAGTTATGGTCATAGACATTAATCGCATGACGTTATATAAAAACAAATATATATACAGTACCAGTCAAAAGTTTGGGCACACATACTTATTGAAAGGTTTTTCTTTATTTTTACTATTTTCTAAATTGTAGAATAATAGTTAAGACATTCAAACTATGAAATAACACATATGGAATCATGTAGTAACCAAAAAATCTAAACTTATTTTATATTTGAGATTCTTCAAAGTAGCCAACCTTTGCCTTGATGACAGCTTTGCGCATTCTTGGCATTCTCTCAACCAGCTCCAATAGGTAGTCATCTGGAATGCATTTTAATTAACAGCCTTGTTCTTTCTTAATGCGCTTGAGCCAATCAGTTGTGTTGTGACAAGCTAGGGGTGGTATACAGAAGATATCCCTATTTGGTAAAAGACCAAGACCAAATTATCTTCTTAGGGAGCGGCTGCATAGGTGACGGTTTTGGAGAGTCTGGCGTGCCCAAAGTAAAATGCCTGCCACTCAGGCCCAGAAAATAGGATATGCACATAATAATTAGTACTATTGGATAGGAAACACTCTGAAGTTTCTAAAAGTGTTAACATAATGTCTGTGAGTGTAACAGAATGGATATAGCAGGCGAAAACCCGAGGAAAATCCATCCAGATTTGCAGTTTTTTTTGTAAATGCCCATCTTCTCCATTGTGCCTATTGCATACAATCTTATGTAGGACTGAGACTGCAGTACCTATGGCTTCCACTAGATGTCAACAGTCAAAGTCTAGGAATTCTAGGAGTGACCAGAACGGATAGGGACAGGAAGAAGTCACAGGACCACTTTTGTAAACAAGGTTTGACGTGCGCGAGATTGTGAACGCGCACCACTTTATTTTTCTTTCCTATCGTTCACGTTATTGTCCGGTTGAAATATTACTGCAAAAATACACAAAAGGATACCTAAGGATACATTAAAAATGATGTTTGATTTGTTTGTAGAAAGTGTATAGATATAATTTGAACGTGTTCTCTTCACGGTTCAATGGGCGACTCAACGGTGGATTTTCTGATCATAACCCGCCAACCAAACTGAGATTTATGGATATAATAAATGACTTTTTCTAACAAAAGAACCATTGGATGTCTTCGTTGGACACTTGGGAAGCCCTCAGCAGAAGTTCTTCGAAAGGTAAGGGATTTTATATTAGCGATTTTATGTGTTTTTTGAGAACCGCGTTGGTTATGGATTCATGCTAATGCATAAAATATGAGAGGGGCTATCCTCAAACAATCAAATGTTGTGCTTTCGCCGTAAAGCCTTTTTGAAATCTGACAACGCAGTGATATTGCCAAGAATCAGAGCTTTTGATGACTATGCAACACTTGTGTATTGATGAATGTTTAATAATTCAACTTTTGGATTTTGCGCCCCACTGCTCCCTAAGTCAAGAACAGCTCAAATAAGCAAAGAGAAATGACAGTCCCATCATTACTTTATGAAATGAAGGTCAGTCAATCCGGAAAATGTCAAGAACTTTTAAAGTTTCTTCAAGTGCAGTCGCAAAAAGAGCTGCGATAAAACTGGCTCTCATGAGGATCGCCACAGGAAAGGAGAGGATAAGTTCATTAGAGTTACCAGCCTCAGAAATTGAAGGCCAAATAAATGCTTCACCTAGTTCAAGTAACAGACATCTCAACATCAACTGTTCAGAGGAGACTGCATGAATTAGGCCTTCATGGTCGTATTGGTGCAAATAAACCACTAACACGAGCATTGGACATTAGAATGGTGTGAAATCTGTCCTTGGTCTGATGAGTCCAAATGTTTGATTTATGGTTCCAACCGCCGTGTCTTTGTGGGACGCAGAGTAGGTGAACGGATGATGAAGCATGTGAAGCATGGAGGAGGAGGTGTTATGGTGGGAGGTGCTTTGCTGGTGAATTCAAGGCACACTTAACCAGCATGGCTACCACAGCATTCTGCAGCGATACACCATCCCATCTGGTTTGTGTTTAGTGGGACCATCATTTGTTTTTCAACAGGATAATGACCCAACACACCTCCAGGCTGTGTAAGGGCTATTTGACCAAGGAGAGTGATGGAGTGCTGCATCAGATGACCTAGCCTCCACAATCACCCAACCTCAACCCAATTGAGATGGTTTGGGAGTTGGACCGCAGAGTGAAGGAAAAGCAGCCAACAAGTGCTCAGCATATGTGGGAACTCCTTCAAAACTGTTGGAAAAGCATTCCAGGTGAAGCTGGTTGAGAGAATGCAAAGAGTGTGCAAAACTGCCATCAAGGCAAAGGGTGGCTACTTTGAAGAAGACTGGTACTGTATATGTTTGTTTGGATTCAATTTCAACGTTATCAGGATTATGCCTATGTGCATGAATAGAGATGTCAATCTCAGTTTTCTCAGGGCCACTAATTGTCTCAGTATGACATCTATTTTTCCAAACCAAAATATTCCCTTGAGGATACAGAATGGAAAGAATGGAAGAATAGAAAAGAAGGAAAACATCGTTTTTAAGGAGAAGAGAGGGAGTGATTGAGTTGGTGTAATTGATGTAGAATGAGATTGGTATCAGTGGCAGGGTCGAGATGAATAAACAGAGGGAGGGCATTGTGGACAGCTGACTTTGAAGGAGAGGGGCACGCTGTGTGTGTGCGTGTGCGCATGTGTGTATGTCAGTGGAGGCTTCTGAGGGTAGGATGGCTCATAATAATGGCTGGAACGGAGCGAATGGAATGGCATCAAACACATGGAAACATGGATGCATTTGCTTATGTTTTGGTTGTGTTTTAGAAGATTTGGTGCCCAATAGAAATGAATGGTAAATAATGTAGTGTCCATTTTTTGTAATCTTTTTTACTTTTACCCAGTATTTTCTCCCCAATTTCATGATATCCGCACAATTAGCCCAGCATCATCCAGGTTAGTGTTTGGCCAGGGTAGGCCATCATTGTCAATAAGAATTAAATAAAAGTTAAATAAAACAAAATATCCAATTGGTAGTTACGATCGTGTCTCATCTCTGGAACTCCCCTATGGACTCGAGAGAGGTGAAGGTCGAGAGCAACGTGTCCTCCGAAATATGACCCTGCCAAGCTGCACTGCTTCTTGACACACTGCTCACTTAACCCGGAAGCCAGCTGCACCAATGTGTCGGAGGAAACACAGTCCAACTGACTACCAAGTCAGCTTGATGGCAGACGGCCCGCCACAAGGAGTCGCTAGAGCACGATGAGACAAGGAAATCCCTGCCGGGCCAAAAACCCTCCCTTAACCTCTTAAGGAGCAGCAAGGTGCGCTGGGGCGCTAGCGCCCCACTCCCGACACTACCAGGTGAAATGCAAGGCGCCAAATTCAAAATCCAAAAGTTGAATTATTAAACATGCATCAATATACAAGTGTTTCATAGTCATCAAAAGCTCTGCTTCTTGGCAATATCACAGCATTGTCAGATTTCAAAAAGGCTTTACGGCGAAAGCACCACATTTGACTGTTTGAGGATAGCACCTAACATATTTTTGCCATTACCATGAATTCATTAGCCTTCACGGTTCACACAAAACACATTTCACAGAGAAAACAAATCAATTACCTGTTGAAGAACTTCTGCTGATGGCTTCCCAAGTGTCCAACGAAGACAATCCATGGTTCTTTTGTTAGAAAAAGTAATGTACTATATCCATAAATCTCTGTTTGGTTCGCGCGTTATAATCAGAAACTACAGCCTCCACTCCTCCATTGAAACGTGAAGAGAACTCGTTCAACTTATACCTATAAACTTGTCCAAGAACAATCAAACATCCTTTTTAATGTATCCTTAGGAACACTTTTGTAGAAATAGCATAATATTTCAACCGGAATATAAACTGGGCTATAAGAAAGGAAAAAACCACAGAGCTCGCTTGGCGAGAGCACGCGTCCTCTTCTATTGACATCTCTGGGGACACTTCCTGATTCCTCTTCTTCTCTGCTCTAATGCATCTAAAAAAAATCTGAACACTGTCATCTCGAGACTGTTGACATCCAGAGGAAGCGATAGGTACTGCATTCATATGCCCTTATAAGGGCATTTTCATAAGGGAGGGGTTCCAAATGAGCAATGTGTCAAAACCACTTTTTCCAGGACAAAAATTCCTCTGGGTTTCGCCTGCCATAACCGTTCTGTTTTACTCACAGACAAATGGTTAACACTTTTAGAAAATTCAGAGTGTTTCCTATCCAATGGTACTAAATATGTGCATATCCTATTTTCTGGGCCTGAATGGGAGGCATTTTACTTTGGGCATGCCAGGGTCTCCAAAATGGTCACCTCATGCGCTGCTCCCTAAGAAGTTAACCTGGACGATGCTGGGCTAATTGTGCGCCGCGCCATGGGTCTCCCGGTCACGACTGGCTGTGAAACAGCCTGGGATCGAACCCGAGGCTGTAGTGGCGCCTCAGCACTGCAATGCAGTGCCTTACACCGCTGAGCCCTAATCAAATGAAATCAAATGTTATTTGTCACATGTAACAGGTGTAGACCCTACAGTGAAATGCTTACTTACAAGCCCTTAACCAACAATGCAGTTTTAAGAAAATACCCCCCCCAAAAAACGAATAATTAAAGAGCAGCAGTAAATAGCAATAGCGGGGCTACATACAGGGGGTACCGGTTCAGAGTCAATGTGTCAATGTGTGGGGGCACCGGTGTCGAGGTAATTATGTACATGCAGGTAGGGTTATTAAAATGGCTATGCATAGATAATAACAGAGAGCAGCAACAGCGTGGGG
>QNTS01003398.1:0-19389 GCA_003317085.1 Hucho hucho | reverse complement strand
TTAACATCACGAATATGACAAGCTCTAAAATACTGCAGGAATGGCCAATTGACTGCCCGTTGATCTCGGGATGGCCAGGATTGATAGTGGTACCTGTCCATCGCTCGTTGGTGTTGATTTCAACATGTCAAATTCGTGATGTTAAAAGCCCATTGAAACATATTGCAAATGTACAGTGAAACATATTGCAAATGTACTGTACATTTGCAATATGTTTCAATGGGCTTTTAACATCACGAATATGACAAGCTCTAAAATACTGCAGGAATGGCCAATTGACTGCCCGTTGAACTCGGGATGGCCGGGCTCAACGGTTTTAACTTATTGCAAATGGACAAAAGTCTGCCTTCAAGTCACTATAATAAAAACATAAAACACCTAGTTACATTCTAGTTGCGGTTCCAGTTCTGACGTTATGTGACGGCCTAGCTGAGGCGACCCCAAATCCCGAGTTTCGGCTCGATAGGTCATTCGGAGCCCGAGCAGCGACCTTAATTGTTGCTGAAAATCCATGTTTTCTGGGCGTTGCTATGGGGTCCTTGAATGAGCTATCGGACAGAAACGTTAGGGTCCGTCTCTATGGGCCGAGGCGGTTCTAATGCACCTAACCTTGTGTCTCTGGGACTTTTCGAAATTTTGTCATTTTCGTGATGTAAAAATGAATTGAAAATATTGCAAATGTACGAGGCTGTTTCTCGGCCTGTGAACCTTCTAGAGCCCCATAACTCACCGTGCACTATCGACATAAGCTCTAGAAAAGTGTTCTAATGTTTCAGAGCTCTAGGTCTGACGGTTCTTTAATAGTTCGAACGAAAGTAACTATTGCAGGCAGTGTGTGTCTGTAAGCCCCACACTATGTCACTCCCCATGGACTGTGTGCGTGTGTGAGTTTTTCAAGGGAATCTGATGGGAGTAATGACTCATTTACAGTTCATGAGGGTTGCCTAATCACACATATGAAGTTTTGGAAAGATGTGACCTTTTTAACCCTTCGAAACAGCCCCTATGACCCCAATTTAAAGCACTTCCGGTTGGCACAGGAAGCTGTAGGTAGACACATATCATTGGGATAGGCTTTAACGAAATCCTGAGTTTTAAGTCTAAGTTAAGAACTGACTGATTAACACAGGTTTGAAAGTCTGTTTTTCACCAACTGCAGGTTGGGTATATATAAACACCTTTAGGGTGATTTTTACCACTTCCGGTTGCTCCAGGAAGCTTAGAATCAACACAGGTAGACCTCATAGTGGTCTGATGGATTTCTATCGAAGACAGGTTCATATGGCATTCATAACCCACATAGGCACCAGGTTGAATTTAGGGGAGCTGGCAATGTATTCCTATGGGGAGAGATGTCATAGCAAACGGTTTGATGTAAATACCCTGTTTTCACTCTTAAGGGTTAATGCCACACGGTCACGGTTAGGCTTGCTCAGATCGGGAGGACCTTAGGAACATTCCTGAAGTTGAATTGTGCTTCTAACCCAAACGGGTCTGCCGCTGTCACCCAAAAGCAGCTGAAATTTAGGGCCAGGCTTCATTTTGGGCCTACTTTTTTGCACGGTCTATGAGGTCAGAGCGAGCTACAGTCAAGTGGGGCGTCTCGTTGAACTCGGCACGGCCTAGAGACTATGGTGATGCACTTTTTAGTGTTGATTTCAGTCTGTCATTTTGGTGATGTTTCAGCCCTATTCAATCTTATTGCAAATGTACAAAAGTCAGCCAGCAAGTCAGCGTCTATCAGTCAATTAGATATCATTCTGACACCAAACTGATAAAAACTGACACCAAACCCACTTTTTCCAACTCGTTTTGAAGCCAACTATCACATATGTCAGGGCAGGCTCAAAATTCACAGCGTCTTCTGTTTAAATCATGGTAAAAATTTAAAACACCTAGTTACGTTGTAGCTGCGGGTCCAGTTCCGACATTATGTGTAGGCATAGCTGAGGCGACCCCGAATCTCGAGTTTCGGCTCGATAGGTCATTTGGAGTCCGAGCAGCGACCTTAATTGGTGCTGAAAATACACGTTTTCCGGGCATTGCTACAGGGTCCTTGAATGATCTATCGGACAGAAACGTTAGGGTCCGTCTCTATGGGCCGAGGCGGTTCTAATGCACCTAGCCTTGTGTCTCTGGGACTTTTAGAAATTTTGTCATTTTCATGATGTAAAAATGAATTGAAAATATTGCAAATGTACGAGGTTATTTCTCGGCCTGAGAACCTTCTAGAGCCCCGTAACTCACCGTGCACTATCGACTAAAGGTCTAGAATGGGTTTCTAAAGTTTCAGAGCTCTAGGTCTGACGGTTCTTTGATAGTTTGAACAAAAGTAACTATTGCAGGCAGTGTGTGTCTGTAAGCCCCTCACTGTGTCATTCCCCATTGACTGTGCGTGTGTGTGATTTCAGAAAATCACAGAAAATCACAGAAATCACGTAGAGCTCCGAAACCCACGTTAACGGATTTGTCTGTTGTGCGGCGTTGACCTAGGTATTGAAAAAACCCCTTTTTTTTATAAAAAGAGTTGTAATGCTTAACCTGTAAACTGTTAAATAGCTTTTAATTTTGTCTATTTACAGACCAAGAAAAAAAGGAATGTGGCATCCAAGTACATGAAACTGCATTTCGACAGTTTAATCGCGAGATAAAGGTAAAAAGTGGAAATTAGGGTCTAAATGTGCCTTATCTCAAAAACCGTGAGTCCCTGACGCCATCCTGTTTCGGGGCCAACAGCCCATTTGGCCAAACCCATGCCCACCAAGTTTCGTCTTTGAAGTCTTTTCCGTTTCGGATAAAAAGCCATGTCAATTAGGTGTATGTTTTGTACATTTGCAATAAGAAGGCGTTCGCCATCTGGTGGGATTAACCTGAAGGGCGGAAAAATGACAAAAATGAATTTATTTTATTAAACGGACACCGAATGTCCGAGAAAGTTCGTTTGATGACTTCCTGGAAGATTTGGCCCTGGGGCACGGCCCGACACCGTCGGCCTATTTTAGAAACAATTTCGGACGTCTAGTAAGGGAGCGTACATTTGCATTATGCAGTTTCTCATCAAACATACAGCAAATGCCATCCGTGTCCCTTATGTAGGGAATTGAAACCAGGTGTGTATAAAACAAAGACAAAACAAATGGAAAAATGAAAAGTGGATCGGCGATGGCTAGAACGCCGCCCGAACAAGGAGAGGGACCGACTTCGGCGGAAGTCGTGACAAGACCATACCTCTAGCTCGAAATCTGTAGAAGTCCCAGTAAGTTGTTATTTTGATAAATTGCTCAATGTTAAGTGTGAGGGCATATAAGAACAGTAAATTCCTACTCTGATGAGATGAGAGCTATGTTGTTGGTGCTGTCTGGCCATCTAGGCAAAGAGAGATAATTGAATACATTTTCAATTGTGGGCACAATAGTTATACCTCATCACCTCTCTGGCCATTTCAGTTGCTGAATAAAACAAAGGAGAAAACACCACAGCACTACAATAAACAGGTCTTGGGCAAGGCTGTGTGCCAGAGGTCGTTAAAAGATCAACAGCAACCTCCCATAGCACTAACTATGCAGCCAATTCGCCTACAATATTTCTACAACTCAGCATGTTTGGATTTTGTCCAAAACAAAACATTGCTGCTCAGACAAACATTCCTAAATAATGCATGATAAGACACAAAGTCAACACAGTAAATATAGCACACATTTTGAGAGAGGAAAGCCAAGCCAATAGTATTTTTACTGCAATGGACAGCAATTGCAAAAGCACACTAGCACAGGAAGTGATATCTGTGATATTGATATACTGTAGCCTGAAGCTGAGAGAGAGAGAGAGATACTTGCTGACACCGCTAGCTGCCCATGCTGGTTGCTGCTGTGATGGGGAACCCTATATTTGTGGTAGCTGTTTGCAACACAGCACACACAGAGTACACTAAGCATGTAAACACAGGATTTACCCATGACCTCCTTATTGTTCTCAGCTTATCTGGAGGACCTGGCTGGCACCATGGCAATGATAGCCCACAGCCCGCCCACAGTGGCTAGAGCAGTACAGGTTGCACCACTTTTGCCTGTCTATTGTTTACAGTGTATATTTTTGATTTGAACGGGGGGTTTATTCAGACTACACTCCTTTTGAACATTGCCGTCTCACCTACTGTCTACAACAGCATCCATAAAAAATGCTGTGGGAGAAATCACTCACTGTGTTGATGCATGGGACACAGTGATGATTTATGAAAAACAACAAATAAACACACACTTATTATATTTGGCCACTTTCCAACTATGCAACACTTGTATATTGATGAATGTTTAATAATTCAACTTTTGGATTTTGAATTTGGCGCCTTACATTTCATCGGGTAGTGTCGGGAGCGGCCCGCTAGCGCGCTGCTTCTCCCTAAGTAGTTAATGTATGCATAAAAATAAACTGCAAAAATGAAAATGAAATGTTCTCTTTATTTGAAAGGGGCTCATTAACCTCTGCTTTTTAAGGGCCGGCCTACGCCTTATACCCGGAGGTCTCTTTTTTGGTCTTCGAGACAACAGCATAAGACCCGAGCCTTCTTGATGCTCGGGATCTGATGACGCCCGTCTAGTCATAGCATTAGCAACCACCTCACTTACTATATTTTTGGTCGCTGATTTTAAATGAGGTTTGGCTATGCTAAGGCCTCTCTTCATAAACGGTAAAACCATCCTAAAGAGGTTACGAAATGTACCGCCTATCCCCGAACCATACATGGTAGGGGTTCCATGATAACTGGGTAATCCATTACCCACTTGATCAACATAGTATGATACATTTCGGTTAGGGTCGAGATGGTGGTTGTGTACCATGGACATTAATTTATTTGTATTATGTTCATAAAAAATAAAATATATATATATATATATAATACTAATAATAAATTAGATATGTAGAGAAGCTTTGGCGGGTCTAAAGTGAAGTTTTACAATCGTTTTACCATAAGTAAATTCTATATTTTCGTTCTGATCCATTTTAAGGTCAACCAGAATGTTTTCAATATATTTCTTGATTACAGGTACATAGTGTGGCTTGTCATAGTTAACAGTGACTACGTCACCATCCTTTCCATCTATATGAACTGTTCTCAGGAGGGGCACATAACTGTCTCCTACCCTTTGATAGGATATGATGTCGGTATACACTAACATGTTGTAAAACCCTGCATGTATATCCGCAGGGAACTGGAATAATTTATCTTTCACATACGTCCATTTATTGGAACTCAACCCCAACATGTAGGCTAAATTACCACTGGCCTTTAACCCCCCCCATCAGCCCCTGAGATTTGTACACGTTTCTGAATAGGGTTGTAGTTCAATATTATTTTCATATTGTTCAGGGTTAGGAGTCCGTTCAACTCAAAGATGATCCTCTCTACAGTTCTATAGAATCCTTTAACTTCTTAGGGAGCGGCTCCCGAGGTGACGGTTTTGGAGAGTCTGGCGTGCCCAAAGTAAAATGCCTCCCACTCAGGCCCAGAAAATAGGATATGCACATAATTAGTACTATTGGATAGGAAACACTCTAGCGCCCCACTCCCGACACTACCCGGTGAAATGTAAAGCACCAAATTCAAAATCCAAAAGTTGAATTATTAAAACTTAATCAATATACAAGTGTTTCATAGCCATCAAAAGCTCTGACTCTTGGCAATATCACAGCATAGTCAGATTTCAAAAAGACTTTACAGCGAAAGCACAACATTTGATTGTTTGAGGGTAGCACCTCTAATATTTATGCATTAGCATAAATCCATAACCCAACCCGGGTCTCACAAAATGCATCAAATCGCTAATATAAAATCGATTACCTTTGATGAATGTCGGGGCGCTAGCAGGCCGCTCCCGACACTACCCGGTGAAATGTAAGGCGCCAAATTCAAAATCCAAAAGTTGAATTATTAAACATTCATCAATATACAAGTGTTGCATAGTCATCAAAAGCTCTGATTCTTGGCAATATCACAGCTTGTCAGATATCAAAAAGGCTTTACGGCGAAAGCACAACATTTGATTGTTTGAGGATAGCACCTCTAATATTTATGCATTAGTGGGTCACACAAAACACATAGAGCTAAAATAAATCCCTTATCTTTCGAAGAACTTCTGCTGAGGGCTTCCCAAGTGTCCAACGAAGACATCCAATGGTTCTTTTGTTAGAAAAAGTCATTTATTATATCCATAAATCTCAGTTTGGTTGGCGCGTTAAGTTCAGAAAATCCAACGTCGAATCGCCCATTGAAACATGAAGAGAACGCGTTCAAATATACCTATAAACTTTTCCTAAACAAATCAAATACCAGTTAAAATGCATCCTTAGCTATTCTTTTATGAATATTAGCAATAATATTTCACTTGGATGGTCACCTATACCCACTCAGGCCGGGAGCTGCTCCCTAAGAAGTTAAACCCCCCAGATATTTGCTAAGAGGGGGGTTCCAATCACCCTGTTTGCTTACATAGACCACAGAGTCTGTGTCATGATAAAGAACCCTCCTCTGCAGCTGCTCCATGAGGGTGTATAGTTCAAGTCGACCATAGGCCGTGGTAAATGCTGCAAGAAACACGTTTACATTACCCGGGGGTAGAACCCACTTCTTGTTACATCTCCATTGCACCAGAGCAATGTCTTGACTCAAGAATGAAAAAATGTGAAATTTCATATTGGTCTGAAAAAAAAGATCCATAAATTCTTCGGGATCTTTAATGATCGACGTTGTTAGCATATTACCTCTCTGGGAAAGTTTACCCCAATGTGAGTTTAAATACAATTGACATTTCTTTTGGTTTTGTTGACCTCTATTCTGTCAGGGTCAAGACGTATACCTTCTTTGTCGTAATAGTCCTGAATGTATTTGTCTTTGCTCTCTTGATCTGTGACTGAAGCCATTTGCTTGCATCTCAAGGTCTTGATGTACTCTTTAAAAAGAGTGTCTGATTTCCTGGAATAGTTCCACACTTCAAAGATTTTGGCCACACGATACCCCTTCTCTATAGCCTTAGAGAATTCAACGGTGACCCATACACCGGTCAGGGCTCTTTCTTGATCTGAATGATCACAAGGCTTTTCCTGGTTGTTGTTTTCACAGCAGGTGCGACAAAGGGGAAAGAAACATTTTCCTTGAGGTCCCTTGTAAGGCAGCACCGGTAGAAACAAACCCCAGCTAGGGTAAACCGTTGCTTTTATCAGACCAAAATAGTTATTTTTTTCAAAACCCAAGGCCTCTGGCATTTGAGCCAATCTCATGGGTAAGAAACTTAAACTGTCAATGTATCTCTGGTTGAAGACGGGGTCTACAAAACACAAGATTTTACTACCTTGCGCTATGACCCTGGGTGCAACGCCTTGTTGTATCAAGGGGTTCAAAAGAAGATAGGAGTCATAGGCTCTAGAATTGTGAGCTATAAAAGTTTTTGTACTGGGGTTTTCGAAAATGTTTGAGAAAGTATAGTGCACAATTTTTGCCCTCTGCTGACCACTTTTCCCGCTTGAAAGTCACGCGAGATACAAAAATAGGCAAATGAACCCCTGATCCTGGTTAGTCTCAAAGTCATGAAACACATTTCTCTGACCGTTCATCTTCAGCCAAAGGCTGAATATAGCACTCATGTGCCCCATCTTGAACCAGCTCCGTGTCTTTACTTTTCAAAACCCCTTTACAGATCTTGCAGTGTATCATCCCGCATATGTGAGGTTGGAGGTTGTTTATTTTAAGGTTGTAATTGCAATGGCATTTTGGACATTTCTTGTTAATGTCACAACTGCTTACAGATTTACAAGCCTTGTGGTGCCATGTTTCAATTTAGTGTTTTTCGTAACAGTAGGAGGAGCAACATGTATGGTGACAATCCTCGCAATGTGTTAGGTGTAAGGGCTGCATCTGACATTTTTCATCCTGACATATTGAACAGTTATAATGACAAGAGTGCCCCCCCCCTGTCGGGTGTAGCCTGTATGACATGCTGGACACACATATGGTGCTCCTAAGAAAGCTCTGATGTTGGTAATACCATAAAAATTGTTATTTTGCACATAAAAGTACAGAATATGTGGATGTAGTTGTGGGTTGTTCTGGAATTTCAAGAGAGCAGAATTAGCTCTACTACGGTACAAAGCCACAATCTTGATGTTCAGCAATTTTTCAAATTTGACTGTCCGAGAAAGCCACTGGCTTATGTATAGATAGACCTACAGCCTTTTGGAGGTCACTAGCCTTTTGTAAAGCCTCTAGATATGTACATCCAGGGTTGAGTAAATGTGCTAGGCCATTTGCAAAGCATAACTGATTACCAGGATTGATAACGTTTATGAGATAGGCCTGCTTCTTTATGATTTCTGATTGCATGATACTATCAAGTTTCCTTCTCTGACCACCTCTGCCTAGCGGTTGGCGAACTATTTGTACAACAAGTTCTAAGGTCCTATCAGCTATGATGGATAAATTAGATTGAACAAGACGTTCTAGCAGGGCTATAAATTGTTCAAGATCTGCTTCACCATTAGGTAAAACTAGAGATACTGTGTTTTGAATACTATCCCCACATATTTCAAGCTGTAAGACATCCCGAGGTTCTGCAAAATCTGTAGCCCTTTCTAAAAGTTCTGCTAGAGTATCCAAAATCATCACATAAAAAACTGCATAATCAAGACTCTGATTCATACTTGTGAAAAAAAACAGACGAATCTCTGTATTGTTAAATTTATTGCAGTACAAAACACAAACACTTCTATCAAGACCGTCCCCCATCTGATTTATGACACAATTTTCCAATTCATCAAAATCCCTGTGTGGTTGTTCATTGTCTTCATAGCCTGTCAAGGTTGTAGGTGACACGTGGCTGTGTGTGGAGGGTGGTGTTGAAGGAGGGGTGAGCTCATTAATTTGGTTAATTAAGGAGATAAGTTGTGGGGGGACCTGTGATAATGGGTGATCATATGCATGCGTTATAGGAGTTGGGGGGTGTTGTCGGGGGTTTGTTGAAGGAGGGGTGCTCTCATTAATTTGGTTGATTAAAGAGATCAGTTCTGGTGGTATTCTCGAAGTATCCATGTTACATATGGCTTTTATTGTTTGTTTGGGCGTTTCTTAATCAGATTGGTGCTTATCAAGCGTGGCATGGTTTTTTTTCCAAAAGGAAAGATCTTGACTGTACTTACGTCTTAGTAAAGCAACCATACGTTTGTGTAGCTGGACCTCTCTCGCTTTTAGAGCCCTGTAAAAAGCTGTAAGAAACCTATCTTGACGTTCTATATCATGATCAGTGTCCTCATTGATGCTATCTTCAATGAGTATTGTCTCTACCTCAGAATTGACTGTATCAAGATGTTTAGCAGCATCATACATCAACACATAGTCTTCAACATCATCTTTGACCTTAACAGCATTGAATGTATCAACCGTTTTAGATGTTTTACTCTGTATATCAGCGTCCTCTTCCTCCTCTTCGTATTGGTATATTGGGTCTTCTATGTTTGTATAGGCCTGGGAGGAGTCTGAAAGAAGAATATATAGAAAATAGTGTATTCAAAATAAAATATATATAATGTATTAAATAACCCATAATATTAATAAAAGAGAAAATGCTTTTTTTTAAACAGTACATTTCAAATATATTCATATATTAACCCCTTTCTCACTGTTAGGCCTTGGTTTTTAGTTAAATTACCTGTGGTTGTTTGATGACTGTTTTTCTGAGGAATCCTCGATAAAGTGGTCCCTATCCCGATGTCCTCTTGATGTATTGACTCTGCATGATTCGTATGGGTATCGTCGGAGTCTGAAAAAAACAACGTTATTTGACATTGTTTTAACATATTCTTTCAACAAAATTATAACTGTAATAAAAACTGTTCATACCATAGCCATAGAGTGTATGCTCTTGAATCCAATCGTTTTCAGACCAGTCGTCCTTCTCGGGCTGCGGTCATCCCGTTCGGTGTATTTGAGCTACAGTTATGTGGAGCCTTCCCGGATAGGGGGTAGGTGCATGAATATTCAACGAATGGCAGGGGCTGCTTGCTGGTGTGCAGATGCATTCCAAATCTTTTTGTTTTGAGTTTTGTCAAAGCCACCGTACAGAACGGTAGAATATCGTCGTTTTCATTACCCTCGAAGACATTCAATGGTAGAGACCATAATGCCTCGGGTATTCTTGTCTGGGGGCTGTTATCTGTAAACACAAGATTATGTTTTTAAAATAATGTACACACTTTGTTTAATGCTTAATGTATAGAGATTACGTATTTTATTTTTTTACTCACCTCGAAAATATGTTGAGGGCGTAGGACTGAGTAAAGATAGAAAGGCTTTCGGTTTTTCTTCAAAATCAGCATTGTCTATACAGTGAGGGAAAAAAGTATTTGATCCCCAGCTGATTTTGTACGTTTGCCCACTGACAAAGAAATGATCAGTCTATAATTTTAATGGTAGGTTTATTTGAACAGTGAGAGACAGAATAACAAAAAAATCCAGAAAAACACATGTGAAAAATGTTATAAATTGATTTTCATTTTAATGAGGGAAATAAGTATTTGACCCCTCTGCAAAACATGACTTAGTACTTGGTGGCAAAACCCTTGTTGGCAATCACAGAGGTCAGACGTTTCTTGTAGTTGGCCACCAGGTTAGCACACATCTCAGGAGGGATTTTGTCCCACTCCTCTTTGCAGATCTTATCCAAGTCATTAAGGTTTCGAGGCTGACGTTTGGCAACTCGAACCTTCAGCTCCCTCCACAGATTTTCTATGAGATTAAGGTCTGGAGACTGGCTAGACCACTCCAGGACCTTAATGTGCTTCTTCTTGAGCCACTCCTTTGTTGCTTTGGCCATGTGTTTTGGGTCATTGTCATGCTGGAATACCCATCCACGACCAATTTTCAATGCCCTGGCTGAGGGAAGGAGGTTCTCACCCAAGATTTGACGGTACATGGCCCCGTCCATCGTCCCTATGATGCGGTGAAGTTGTCCTGTCCCCTTAGCAGAAAAACACCCCCAAAGCATAATGTTTCCACCTCCATGTTTGACAGTAGGGATGGTGTTCTTGGGGTCATAGGCAGCATTCCTCCTCCAAACACGGTGAGTTGAGTTGATGCCAAAGAGCTCCATTTTGGTCTCATCTGACCACAACACTTTCACCCTGTTGTCCTCTGAATCATTCAGATGTTCATTGGCAAACTTCAGACGGGCATGTATATGTGCTTTCTTGAGCAGGGGGACCTTGCGGGCGCTGCAGGATTTCAGTCCTTCACGGCGTAGTGTTACACCAATTGTTTTCTTGGTGACTATGGTCCCAGCTGCCTTGAGATCATTGACAAGATCCTGCCGTGTAGTTCTGGGCTGATTCCTCACCATTCTCATGGTCATTGCAACTCCACGAGGTGAGATATTGCATGGAGCCCCAGGCCGAGGGAGATTGACAGTTCTTTTGTGTTTCTTACATTTGCGAATAATCCCACCAACTGTTGTCACCTTCTCACCAAGCTGCTTGGCGATAGTCTTGCAGCCCATTCCAGCCTTGTGTAGGTCTACAATCTTGTCCCTGACATCCTTGGAGAGCTCTTTGGTCTTGGCCATGGTGGAGAATTTGGAATCTGATTGATTGCTTCTGTGGACAGGTGTCTTTTATACAGGTAACAAACTGAGATTAGGAGCACTCCCTTTAAGAGTGTGCTCCTAATCTCAGCTCGTTACTTGTATAAAAGACACCTGGGAGCCAGAAATCTTTCTGATTGAGAGGGGGTCAAATACTTATTTCCCTCATTTAAATGCAAAACAATTTATAACATTTTTCACATGCGTTTTTCTGGATTCTTTTGTTATTCTGTCTCTCATTGTTCAAATAAACCTACCATTAAAATTATATTATATATAATTATTATATTTCTTTGTCAGTGGGCAAACGTACAAAATCAGCAGGGGATCAAATACTTTTTTCCCTCACTGTAGTTATAACTTCTGATGGTTGATGATCCAAATCAATTATTGCAGGTAACAGCTGTGTAAATGCTGGGTATCCTATAGACGTTTTAAATAATATAAAAATATATTTATACAAAATATTAACATTTTTTTTTTTATTAAGAATACATACACTTGACATAAAAACAACATATAGTAATAATTTTGAATTACCTGAAAATTTAATGTCTTCCAGTTTTAATCTATCTGCATAAACAACATATAAATAACTTAAATATTTGAACACACACTTGAGTATAGCTTTTGCCTTGAGTGTGTTCATAGAACAAGTCAAATCAAATGTTATTGGTCACATACCCCGGGTTAGCATGTTAATGCATGTGTATCGAAATGCTTGTGCTTTTCGTTACAACGGTGCAGTAATATCTAATAAGTAATATCTAACAATTCCCACAAACGATCTGATACACCCAAATCTAAAAAGGGTGAATGAGAATATGTACATATAAATACAGTATATGGATGAACAATGGCCGAGCAGTATAGGCATGATGCAATAGATGGTATAAAATACAGTATGTACATCTGATTTGAGTAATGTAAGATATGTAAACGTTATTAAAACGGCATTATTTAAAGCGTTGTTGTTTAAAGTGCCTAGTGATCCATTTATTAAAGTGTCTTGTGATTGGATCTCAGTGTAGGCCGCAGCCTCTCTGAGTAAGTGACTGCTATTTAAACGCATGATAAATATGTTTTAACCAAAACATTTTAGGGATAAAAATCCCTATGTAGGTGCTAGGTTTTATCCTAAACATTTTGGGTTAAACCCCATATATAGGCCCTAGTCCCTTCTCGTTTAACAAATAAATAAAATAAATATAAAAAAAAAATTATATATATATATATATATATATATATATATTTCACCTTTATTTAACTAGGTAGGCAAGTTAAGAACAAGTTCTCATTTACAACTGCGACCTGGCCAAGATAAAGCAAAGCAGTTCAACACATAGAACACATAGTTACACATTGGAGTAAACAAACACAGTCAATAATACAGTAGAAAAAAAATAATCTATATACAATGTGTGCAAATGAGGTAAGAAGGAACGTAAGGCAATAAATAGGCCATGGTGGCGAAGTAATTACAGTATAGCAATTTAACACTGGAATGGTAAATGTGCAGTAGATGAATGTGCAAAGTAAAAATACTGTGGTGCAAAGGAGCAAGATAAATAAATGAATACGGTAGGGGATGAAGTAGTTGGTTGGTCTATGTACAGGTGTAGTGATCTGTGAGCTGCTCTGACAGCTGGTGCTTAAAACAATATGAGGGAGTAAAGTGTCCAGTTTCAGTGATTTTTGTAGTTCATTCCAGTCATTGGCAGCAGAGAACTGGAAGGAAAGGCGGCCAAAAGAGGAATTGGCTTTGGGGGTGACCAGTGAGATATACCTGCTGGAGCGCGTGCTACGGGTGGGTGCTGCTATGGTGACCAGTGAGCTGAGATAAGGCGGGGCTTTACCAAGCAGGGACTTGTAGATGACCTGGAGCCAGTGGGTCTGGTGACGAGTATGTAGCGAGGGCCAGCCAACTAGAGCATACAGGTCGCAGTTGTGGGTGGTATAAGGGGCTTTGGTGACAAAGTGGATGGCACTGTGATAGACTGCATCCAGTTTGCTGAGTAGAGTATTGGAAGCTGTTTTGTAGATGACATTGCTGAAGTCGAGGATCGGTAGGATAGTCAGTTTTATTAGTGCAAGTTTGGCAGCAGAGTGAAGGAGGCTTTGTTCCGAAATAGAAAGCCGATTCTAGATTTAATTTTGGATTGGAGATGTTTAACTACTTAGGGAGTAGCGGCGCGCTAGAAGGCCGCTCCCGACACTACCCGGTGAAATGTAAGGCGCCAAATTCAAAATCCAAAAGTTGAATTATTAAACATTCATCAATATACAAGTGTTGCATAGTCATCAAAAGCTCTGATTCTTGGCAATATCACAGCTTGTCAGATATCAAAAAAGGCTTTACGGCGAAAGCACAACATTTGATTGTTTGAGGATAGCACCTCTAATATTTATGCATTAGTGGGTCACACAACACAGAGCTAAAATAAATCCCTTATCTTTCGAAGAACTTCTGCTGAGGGCTTCCCAAGTGTCCAACGAAGGCATCCAATGGTTCTTTTGTTAGAAAAAGTCATTTATTATATCCATAAATCTCCGTTTGGTTGGCGCGTTATGAAAATCCAACGTCGAATTGCCCATTGAACCGTGAAGAGAACACATTCAAATATACCTATAAACGTTTCCTAAACAAATCAAAGACCATTTATAATGCATCCTTAGCTATCCTTTTATGAATATTAGCGATAATTTTTCACTCGGATGGTAACCTAAACGTTATATAAGGAAAAAAAAGTGGGGAGCGCACACTGTCTCGCCCCCGCGAAATCTTGTTGACATCTGAGCTCCCTTGACTATTTCCTGTTCCTATCTGTTCTGCTCACTGCTAGAGATTCCAAACTCTGTATAAAGACTGACATCTAGTGGAAGCCATAGGTACTGCAATCTCGGAGCTGGATACCATTGAAATCAAAAAGGGACTGTATCAAACAGAGCAAAGGTCACAAAAAAATTCAGGACAGAAGTTTCTCGGGTTTTCGCCTGCTATATCAGTTCTGTTATACTCATAAACATTATTTTAACACTTTTAGAAACTTCAGAGTGTTTCCTATCCAATAGTACTAATTTTGTGCATATCCTATTTTCTGGGCCTGAGTGGCAGGCATTTTACTTTGGGCACGCCAGACTCTCCAAAACCATCACCTCTGCTGCCACTCCCTAAGAAGTTAATGTGATTCTGGAAGGAGAGTTTAGTCTAGCCAGACACCTAGGTATTTGTAATTGTCCACGTATTCTAGGTCAGAGCCATCCAGGCAGCGAACGGTTGAAAAGCATGCATTTGGTTTTACTAGCGTTTAAGAGCAGTTGGAGGCCATGGAAGGAGTGTTGTGACATTGAAGCTCGTTTGGAGGTTAGTTAACACAGTGTCCAAAGAAGGGTGAGAAGTATACAGAATGGTGTCGTCTGCATAGAGGTGGATCAGAGAATCACCGGCAGCAAGAGCGACATCATTGATGTATACAGAGAAGAGAGTCGGGCCCAAGAATTGAACCCTGTGGCACCCCCATAGAGACTGCCAGAGGCCCAAACAAAAGGCCCTCCGATTTAACACACTGAACTCTGTCGGCAAAGTAGTTGGTGAACCAGGCGAGGCAATCATTTGAGAAACCAAGGCTGTTGAGTCTGCAAATAAGGATGTGGTGATTGACATAGTAGAAAGCCTTGGCCAGGTCAATGAATACGGCTGCACAGTAATGTCTCTTATCGATGGCGGTTATGATATTGTTTAGTACCTTGAGCATGGCTGAGGTGCACCCGTGACCAGCTCGGAAACCGGATTGCACAGCGGAGAAGGTACGGTGGGATTCGAGGTGGTCAATGATCTGTTTATTAACTAGGCTTTCGAAGACTTTAGAGAGGCAGGGCAGGATGGATATAGGTCTATAGCAATTTGGGTCTAGGGTGTCACCCCCTTTGAAGAGGGGGATGACCGCGGCAGCTTTCCAATCTTTTGGGATCTCGGACGACAGTAAAGAGAGGTTGAGCAGACTGGTAATAGGAGTTGCAACAATGGTGGCAGATAGTTTTAAAAAGAGAGGGTCCAGATTATCTAGTCGAGCTGATTTGTACAGGTCCAGATTTTGCCGCTCTTTCAGAACATCTGCTATCTGGATTTGGGTGAAGGAGAAGCTGGGGAGGCTTGGACAAGTAGCTGCGGGGGGGGCGGAGCTGTTGGCCGGGGTTGGGGTAGCCAGGAGGAAAGCATGGCCAGCCGTAGAGAAATGCTTGTTGAAATTTTCGATTATCATGGATTTATCGGTGGTGACCGTGTTACCTAGCCTCAGTGCAGCGGGCAGCTGGGAGGAGGTGCTATTGTTCTCCATGGACTTAACAGTATCTCAAAACGTTTTGGAGTTAGAGCTACAGGATGCAAATTTCTGTTTGAAAAAGCTAGCCTTTGCTTTCCTGACTGATTGGGTGTATTGGTTCCTGACTTCCCTGAACAGTTGCATATCGCGGGGACTATTCGATGCAATAGCAGTCCGCCACAGGATGTTCTTGTGCTGGTCAAGGGCAGTCAGGTCTGGAGTGAACCAAGGGCTGTATCTGTTCTTAGTTCTACATCTTTTGAAAGGGGCATGCTTATTTAAGATGGTGAGGAAGTTGCTTTTAAAGAATGACCAGGCATCCTCGACTGACGGAATGAGGTCAATATCCTGCCAGGATACCCGGGCCAGGTCGATTAGAAAGGCCTGCTCGCAGAAGTGTTTTAGGGAGCGTTTGACAGTGATAAGGGGTGGTCGTTTGACCGTGGGCCCATAGCGGATGCAGGGTCGCTGAGATCCTGATTGAAAACAGCAGAGGTGTATTTGGAGGACAAGTTGGTCAGGATAATATCTATGAGGGTGCCCATGTTTACAGATTTAGGATTGTACCTGGTAGGTTCCTTGATTTGTGTGAGATTGACGGCATCTAGCTTAGATTGTAGGACTGCCGGGGTGTTAAGCATATCCCAGTTTAGGTCACCTAACAGAACGAACTCTGAAGATAGATGGGGGGCAATCAATTCACATATGGTGTCCAGGGCACAACTGGGAGCTGAGGGGGGTCTATAGCAGGCGACAACAGTGAGAGACTTATTTCTGGAGAGATCAATTTTTAGAATTAGAAGTTCGAACTGTTTGGGCACAGACCTGGAAAGTATGACAGAACTTTGTAGGCTAACTCCTCCCCCTTTGGCAGTTCTATCTTGGCAGAAAATGTCGTAGTTGGGTATGGAAATCTCAGAATTTTTGGTGGCCTTCCTAAGCCAGGATTCAGACACGGCAAGGACATCAGAGTTGGCGGAGTGTGCTAAAGCAGTGAGTAAAACAAACTTAGGGAGGAGGCTTCTGATGTTAACATGCATGAGACCAAGGCTTTTTCAATTACAGAAGTCAACAAATGAGAGTGCCTGGGGACACACAGGACCAGGGTTTACCTCCACATCACCCGAGGAACAGAGGAGGAGTAGGATAAGGGTAGGGCTAAAGGCTATCAGAACAGGTCGTCTAGTGCTTTGGGGACAGAATAAAAGGAGCAGATTTCTGGGCGTGGTAGAATAGATTCAGGGGTATGGTGGGGTGAGAGTACAGTGGTAGGCCCAGGTACCGAGTGATGATAAGAGTGGTTGCATCTCTGGAGGTGCTGGTAATACTGGGTGAGGTCACCACATGTGTGGGAGGTGGGACAAAGGAGGAATCTGAGGCATGTAGAGTTGGCCTAGGGGCTCCACTGTAAACTAAAACAATGATAACTATCTTCAACAACAGTAAACCGGGCATATTGACATTTGAGAGAGACAGAAAGCGAGGCATAAAGCAAACACAGGTGTTGATTGGGAGAGCTAGCTAAGACCACAACGGGTAAGACCACAACAGCTAGTCAGCTAAGACAACAGCAACAGGTAAACTGCCGATGAATGGGCAAAGAGGGTTGGTTAGCTACACACAGGGCCTGAGTACGCGGCTGGGGCCGACAGATAAACAAAACAAAAATAAACAGAATGGAGTACCGTGATTAATGAATAGTCCTGCAGGCATCAGCTATGTAGCCGAATGATCATAGGGTCCAGTGAACAGCAATAGATGGGACAGGGAAGCCGCGAGGTAGTCATTACTACGCCGGCACGCAGGAGACATGGCGTTTAAAGTTAAGAGTTAGAGTTAGCCGGCCGGGGTTGGTAGAACCATCTGCTCCGACGTCCGACAGAGGCTGGTTGCAGGCACAGCGGATGGAGTAGTCGTCGGCAGACCAGTCGAGGTGGTACGACTTGACGTCGTGTCGAGAGGGATCCAAGCCAGATGGCAAGAGAGGTATTGTTGTTGTGGTACTTTCCTTTGCTAGCCAGGAGATGCACCTGGCTCACGGCTAACTGGAGCTAGCTTTGAGGCAGGGGCGTTAGCCACTATAGCCACTTGGTAGCAGCGATGAATCCGGTGCCAGGGTCGAGAGCTCACGGCAAGGAACCGGTGGAGTAGTGGGTTCTAGCCATGTTTGGGAGGAGGCCGGGAGTTGGGCCTGGCTCAGGGCTGGGTCACTCAGTGGCAGCTAGCTAGCTGTGGAGATCAGGTGTAGTGGTCCAGGGTTTACGGCAGGGATCCGGCGTTGCAGTGGAGAAACAGTCCGATGATGGTAGGCTGGCGAGTAATTATCCGGGCTAAAAAAGGGCTGCTGTCTGTGCAGTAGGTAAAGGCCGCTAGCAGTGGCAAACAGTGACCGAATAGCTAGTAGCTAGTTAGCTCGCTAGCTTCCGATGGAGTTCTGTCTAAAAAGGCCTAAAAAAAATTGCGGTTCCATAACACATTGGGTGAGGCAGGTTACCGGAAGGTAGCCTAGTGGTTAGAGCGTTGGACTTGTAACCGGAGGGTTGCAAGTTCGAATCCCCGAGCTGACAAGGTAAAAATCTGTCGTTCTGCCCCTGAACAAGGCAGTTAACCCACTGTTCCCCGGGTGCCGAAGACGTGGATGTCGATTAAGGCAGCCCCCCGCACCTCTCTGATTCAGAGGGGTTGGGTTAAATGCGGAATACACATTTCAGTTGAAAGCATTCGGTTGTACAACTGACTAATAATGGTGACTTTGACTATATTTAATATAAAAAATGGAAAAGAGATTGAAATAGACGAGGGGACGAACAAAAACACGTCTGCATTGCTACGCCATCTTGGAACCACAATAACCCCTCCTCTCATTCAATATATAAACATATGGTTATGTAATACCTCATTTTAAAACCTTCCTTTTATAATATACATTATATTCATATTTATAAACATCCATCTTTAGATATAAAAAGCATGAATTATATAGTAATTTAACTCAGTCAAAATTCTCCATGGGGGGATATAGGATTCCCCGATGATCTTTTTAGCTGTTCTGTCTTCAGAGATGTCTTTAAAGCTCCTGTGTCCTAAATGAGAAAATGTAAGGACCTGCTTATAGGGACAGGTCTCTTTGTTTAAGAGGCTGGCCTGATTGATTGCCACAAGCACATCCTGTGAACATATAAAAACAGTTCTGACCTTTTTTTATTTGTGTGTATTTTTATATATATATATATATATATATATTTATTGCAGATCACCCATTTGGTTTATGCTGAGAAGTCTTTTGGAAGTTCAGCACCAGACCGGTGTTTCAAAGACCTTTCACCTACGAGAGAGAACGAGAACGAGAACGAGAACGAGAGAGAGAACGAGAACGAGAACGAGAACGAGAGAGAACGAGAACGAGAGAGAGAACGAGAACGAGAACGAGAGAGAACGAGAACGAG